>JAULBM010308350.1:0-14288 GCA_032357055.1 Geukensia granosissima | reverse complement strand
CACCTGAACTCACCCTGGTTTTTGTAGGTTTCGTGTTACTCAGCTTTAGTTTTCAGTGTAATGTTGTGTGTTCTTTGTTTGTCTTTAGTTTAATTTTGTTGGTCATGGTCTTGTCTGTCTTCGGACGTAACGTTTTAAATCTGCCCCTTGCACTTCGAGTTCTTTTTCAGGGGCTAGCTGGGTGTTAGGCCGGGAAGTTTAATAGCCACAGTATGCCAAATTTGGACAATTTTGGTAGGGCAATAGGTAAGCTTAATCAACTGGTCACTTACGGACTACTCACTGCGAGTTGTTGCAAAGGTATATTAAACGTGCGTGGCATTATCCCAACACGGTAACGTTCGGGTCCAATACGGGTTGAGAACTTATAATACCCCTCCCACCAACAGGCGCCCCTTTAAGAAAGATTCTACTTCCTTGCGGATAACCAGGCAGCCTATTTCTTAACCCCGGCTACTCTCGGTGTGGTTGAGTATTTATACATCCCTCTCAACCAACGAACAACTCTGTAGGCGGAGTAACCGAAAGGCCTATTTCTATACCCGGCCGTCCTCGGAGTGGGGGAACGATGAGATTTTGCTCTGTATCTTATTTTTTGTCAATTCAAGCAGCCTTTCAGTTTTTACTTACTGATTAAAATATACACCGAGAATTGTCGTTTTTGCATAACGCTAAGTTTATCTCATCCGTATATAAATGATGTTGGCGACGTAATATTTTCCCTTTCCCTTGTGCTCACACGTTACGTTTATGTGCATGCAAGTCTTTGGAAGACTCAATTCTATTTAAATTCGATGAATGTCGTTTGTGTGATTAATACTCAAAGCGTATGAGCCTTCCGATGATAATAATAGAAATCGAAGATTTTCTATGGACGTGTTCACATTAAGCTCCACTTATTCAGAATTAAGCTCAGCCAAAAAAAAAAAAATAAAAAAATAAAAAAATAATAAGAAAAAATAAAATAAAAAATTAAAAATAAAAAAAAACAAGCTTGGTTCACACGTGCGTTGATTTTGTATATCATATTTACGCTCATCGTTGCTTTGTTTAAAAATAACAAGGTTTTCGAAAGGTTGGAAAAGATTTAAACATTTTAATTTAGAACAAAATAAGCAAAAATATATGGGTTAGTGGGCTCATTGAAAACAACATTTTAAAATTTGGCTGTAATGGATTTTTCTTTAATTTTTATTCATTTGTAGGTTCCATCTATTCAGAAAAAAAGTTTTTAATAAATAGAACTTACGAAGGTAAAATAATAAAGAAAACTACTTTTCAGTCTAATTTTAAATATTGTTTTAATAAGCCCACTAACTCATAATTTCAATAAAAACATCTTACATAGAATTTTAGCGATTTGGCAAAAGAATAGATAAAACTAAAGGAAATTAAAATGAGGCAGAAATGGCTTAACATGATGGTAACATCTTAATTTGGATTACCCTTGAACGTAGATAAATCATAGGAACATGCAAATTCAAACTCCACACAGTATCCGATTTCCATCGGCGCTACTTCAATACAGGCACTACACTATGCAAGACATATTATTCATCTATGAACTTTGCAGTAAGATAGTACATGTAATAGCAAATCAAATAAGTAATAAGTATTTAAAAGAAATAAATATTATATATGCCAGGAAGACACAATACACATCTTCTCTGGATTGTGTTCTGCATAACTTCTCGTTAAGCTGTTGCCGTTTGTTCACTAGATTTCCATGGGGCACGAAAAAAAATTATCAAAAATAGTGCCTTGTATTTCTTTTTCATATCAAACAGATTTGTAGACGACAAAACATTTGAAACTGCCTTAATTACACTGCGTACGAAAGGCTTTTCTGGATTAACCTTCAACAATGTTCTGTCGAATTCTTCATACTATTTTATCTACTTTTCCTTCTTTTTGAAGATAAAAAGTGAAGGCAGTGATGGCTTTAAATTACTCAAAGTCAAAAGAATTCAGTTGTTATGAAATTCGAACATACAATCCAGTACCCGAAAAAATATAGCTTGCAACTATATAAGAAAGTATAAATTGAAGTTTATGGACAAGGCATAAAAATTGCCTTATCATTGTTTGTACAAACAAACCAAAGGATAGCTTTGCATGATATTTTCACAATAACAATGACATATTTTTTCTATTTACCTTATAATAATGACGTCAGATTTTATCCGCAATTTTGTGGATCAAGTTTTCAGATAATGTAAACGATCTCTATATGGAGTAAATGCAATGATACGACACTCCAAACAAGTGTATGCGTGAAATAATACCGCTCTTACCTGAATATTATTAAAATGTACATGTAACAAAACACGAAAAGCACAAACACAAACCTATGACCACATTTCCTGACTTGGGACAGCCATATTACAAACATTTACAAGATATGCTTTATTGCCTCAATCTTCAGAGACGTACACGAATAAAACTGTGGAAGAAAATAATTTTCGGATAAAAAGTTGAAGTTTTTCAACTAAAGTCGAGAATGTTGAGAACGTCTAGCCCTTTTTCCTTATATTTAACTTGGTAAATACAATATATACAGCGATTTGTATATGTCTTGGTTATCATCCCACAAAAAATATCATATGGTATGTTTAAAATCTAATATTAAAACATCGTCTCCCATGCTGAACCTCTGTTAGATTAGGTAGATTAGGCATTTTACTTTCTTAAAACATCATGTTTGATCATGCCGCCATATTTCAAATAAATTTTAAAACTGATTTTACCTGGGCTCAAATTCATTCTTTCAAAAAATCTCACGTCACTGTTCTAGGAAATACGGCGTATTGAACGAAGCGTTATGTGTATTTTAGTACTTTTTGAATGTGTTTTAATATAACACCCAGAGTGAATAAGTAGTATGACACCTTTGACGAAAAAAACCCATTTTGACAGATAGTCGTTTGTTGTCCACAATGACGTGAGTCTTGAATCATAAATCCACAACAAAAACGTCGTTTATATATTAAATTACAATTTTTTATGCCCTAATCATAGACTTTTCGAAAATTGTTTACACAACATCAAACTATATATCGAACAATAACACATTTCATCAAGTATGGAAACTTGAGTCAATCACAATATAACAGTGATGGAATTTTAGAAATATTAGATGGAAATAAATGGGTGCTGTGTTTATTATATGGCAAAATAGAGGTTTTAATTAAATAGCAGACACTTTGAAGTGAAGTTGTCAAACCAGAAACGCACATAATATCTTTTAGTAATATCATTACGATATCATTTTCAATAAAGGCATTTTTCATACCGTTTATGGAACAGGATAAGGATCGACTGCTTCATATCATTATGTTTATATTGCCCAGACTGGCACCATTGCGAAGTGAGACATGTTTTATATTAATATATCTACCACTAAAATCTGAAATGCTATGTAAACGGTTTCTTTAAAAATAATCCGAAAATCAATCACCATCGGCTTTAATTTGAAACTAATAAAATTGCCCTATATTTGTGGAAAATGGGATGTTTGCCTTCTTCTCTTCCTTAAGAGCTTCTTATCCATATTTCTATGATTCTTTTCCTGTCAACAAGTATTGTCGTCTAAGGTTATTTTCTCCATATAATATTTTGTTCATACTAAATCTTTCCAAATTTGCACATTTCTTGCTTATTGAAATCAAATGATTCATTTGCTCTAGCAAAGTACAAATTAAAAAAACAAATAAAAAATGGGTAAATTGATGTATACAATTTGATCATTTTTAAATTAAAATATTAACTAATATGTACTGCTGAGAAGAAGTGTTAGAGCTGTAGAAAAAACCCTTTTTATCAAATTTAATATATTTCATAGTTTTTTCACGGTTTTTAGTAATTCGTTTTATTAAATAACAGTGATTTCACACTGATGAATTTAAAATAAACGTAATAATTTCTGCATGAATAATTTAGTTCCAGACCTATATTTTTTACAATGAAACGAGAGTTTCATTGCATGCAACTTTGTAATCTCTGTTTAGTTATTCTGCATTTCACGTTGTTTTCTTTTCATGTTTTGTTAGGTATATAATTTCCCCTTTGAATGTAAGACTCCATGAAATCAAAGTTATTAGTTATAAATTCGATTTGGTAAAACAAGACACCACGATTCGATATTAAAACCTCAATAATGGATGTACCGTAAACACAGCTGTGAAAGTTCCAAGTCAATCGCCATTAAGCTGGAGTCTGTACTGGTCACTGTACAGAATGAAAGATTACTTACCTCATTTAATGATAAACCACTCCAAATTGTCCATTTACATCTGCATCGATAACAACTTAAGACAAATTTGATTTCATTTGTTATTTACATGTGTTTTCAATTAAGATATCCAGAAATAAACTATCTATTGGTGTACATAAATACAGGTTAATAGTATCGGTGCTGCGTAAATTACAAGTGAAGTTTTTAATTTGCCGTAAACGATAGCCAAATCAACGACTTGTTTGTCCTTAACATGATTTCTTTTTCGAAAAAAATTCCCTTTGTTGGCTTTTCTTTGTATTTAAAAGAAAGAATACGGAATATATGCCAGAAAAACACATTCCACAGCTTTTCTGTATTACGCACCGCAAAATTTCTCGTTAAGCTTTGCTCTAGTTCACCAGACCTCCGTGGGGCACGAAACAAGCTCTTGAAAATAGTGCTTTGCATTTATTTCTTTTATCAAACAGTTAACGAGGTAATTAACAGATAGTCTCATCAGTAGTGAATAAACAATACTAGCCAGTGTTCATCGCTTATACATGTATTGTAGGACTCGTTTATTGCAATAACGAAAAGTCAGCAACGTTTAACAAGAGCCAATCGTTTTAAATGACAATTAAGAACGAATATTCAAAATGATGTGCAATTTGCTAAAGATTGAAAGGGTTTTTTTTTTGTTTGATCGTTTATATATACTGCTTAAACTTTAAAAGGTTTATAGAATACAACAAATGTTTCCATGAATGGAAAAATACTTTCTATGTCCCGCACTTGGCAGCGGGTGCGTTTCAATGTTCTTAAATGAAATTTCTACCCAACTCCTTGTATTTTCCATGCACTTTACATATGTATTTTCTGCAGCACTACAAAACCACTTTCTACTCTAAGAAGTGTGAATTGCAATATATGAATATTTAAAAGAAAGAATATGGAATATATGTCAAAAAAGATAAATGATTAACATCTGACGTAAGGGTTTAACTAATATTCAAAAGCCAATTTTAACAAGTGTATAGGGTTTATAGGGTGTATCGGGACACGCTAGGGGCTAAATTTAGGAATATTAGCCAAACCTTATGAATTTATAAATGCATTCATGAACAAGGAAATTAAATATAGTTCATGACGTTAGATATCAATCAGGGATTTTACATAGTACAATATTTTTTTTTTAATTTCAACCGAATCTGTCTAACGTTCATTCCAGTGACCGAAAATAAATAAGTATACCTTCTGTGTTGAGAGCTCGATTGTACATGTAAGATATCACACCTTGAGACAGAATTATAAGCGCCAGGGGGGATGAACATAGTGAATGAGCACTTAACTTTATATTCTGCTGTTTGGGATGATATTGACGGAAACCACCTTACTGATGGGAAAAATTATATGGTTACTGGTATATGATACCTGTATCATCAAGAAAGTTAGTTAGGTTTTATTTACATACATTTTTACTAAAGAAACATACATTTTAGAAATTTTGTGTTAGAATATTCTAAGGTCATATATATCAATTAAAACTCATATATTTCACATTTTGCAACTAGTACAGGTACACATGGAAACATTATCATTAAACTCATAAAACGCATCGTGCTTACAAAGCTAACAAAAATCTAGGACACAAATTTCACCGAGTGTTGATTTCCCTATCAGGATAGTCTTTAAACATGACACCAATTAAATGAAAACATTAAAAAGAAGAAGTAAAGATGAAAACAATGATGTCACCACAAAACAATGGGATTGAACCGAGACTCTTCAGAAAGGAAATAGTTACTACATCTTTAAAACCACCCTGCATTACTTATCGGTCAATTCTAGACAGAGTAATAAAATTAATGACAGAAAATATATAGTAAAACGGCAACAAACTCGTTCTTTTGCAGCAGCGAAACCCTGTTTTAGTGGTTTTAAGTCTAAGCCGACCGATTCAGATAACAAACCTTTGTAAACTTATTTTTTGAGCAAAGCAAACTCTATCTACTGGGGCAAAGAGAATGTTGCTTTTGATGTTCGAGTAGGAGTTGATTATTGTACAAGTGAAGACGTCATCATGGTCGAAGAGTTTTGTTTGTAACAATCCTTCTTTGTAGATTCCGATTTGCTTGCTTTCTCTTTTAAGTTCTTGATTATTCTGATTTGGATTTCGATTTTGAAATTAATATAAAAATTCATACATTAGAGCACTTGTTCGTATCTCATATCATAAATTCAAGAGTGGTTAGAAAGCTTACAGTTTACATGTTCTTTTATAAATATTCGCACTTTTGAAAAGGTGTCTTGGCCTGTTTCTCTAATCTTACAGAAGTCTGACTCAAAAGAATGAAATAAATTCAGCGAAGAGCAAATAAGTGATATTGTATAAAGATCACATTGGTCATACAAAGGGGCGCCCGTTTTTGGACGGGATGTATATATTCTCAACCCGTCTTTTCCGCCCTGACCCGTCTTGGGAATCTGCCACGATGTCAGCACGTCAAAGATCCCATTGTAACAGCTCGTAATGGGTGATCCATAGTTGACCAGTTGCTTATCGGCTAAATTTACCGCCCGTACCCAATCAGTCGCAATTTGGCATCCAGTGGCTATTAAACTTCCCGGACTAGACCCCAGCTATAATCTTTTATGATTTATTGTTTCATAATTTGTTCTCGTCCTGAACATACATAGATATTTGACACTGGATAAACAATCGATCAATCATACAGCTGAATGACACAATATGTTTATTTATTTTCTCTTCTCATCTGATAATATGATTAGAATGGGAACTAATAATAACAAGTATATCCGAAAATGAAAAGACATGGGGTAAATGTCAGAGAGAGACTGCACTCCAACCACGAAAAAAGAGGTCTTCACAAGGCCTTCAACAAGAGTGGAATAAAGCTCCTTTTAAATGTGGGCATAGCTAACATGTCTTTTTGTAGTCGACGGGATTTTCCAGTCCGTTCAGCTCACGGGGTATTTTTTTCTATCAAATGTGTTCTAGTTCAATATTTAACCTAGAACCAAACATTGGATGTGAAGCAATAAAACGACAGAGCAACGGAAATAATATTAAACATCCACTTTTAAAAAATTATGATAAATTAAGTTGTTTTGTGTTAGAAAGGCCCTTCCAAAGCTGTGTACGAATTTGGCTTTCAAAGTTTCAATTATCTTTCTCGTTATGAAATATCTGCTATTTGAATGTCAGATTTTGTTGAGAGTATACAAAGACAGTAATCCAGTTTGCTATGAAATTGTGTATATTTTGATGGTTTGAAAGAAGTACAGGTAATTTAAGCAAATGGAACCAAACGTTACATAAAGCATCTATGGAAGGTCCTTTTCAAAGTTTCCTCGCTTCGGCCTGATCGGGTAGAAAACATGGCCGCCATGGACGATTCTCTTTCTGATTGGCTGATATATTAAAAATTTTACTATATAACCGCTCGGCCATATGGATTAATATTTGATACGGAGCATCTATGGAAGGTTCTTTAAAAAGTCTCCTTATTTTGTCCCGATTGGACAAAAAAGTTGGCCTTATGACCGATTCTTGTTTCTTATTGGCTGATGCATGATATATTAGTAAATCTTCTCTATAACCGCTTGGCTAAGTGGATTTATATTTGATGTGGAGCATCTATGGAAGGTTCTTTATGAAGTTTCCTTATTTTTTCCCCAGATAAGAAAAAACATTGCCTTCAGGATACAATTCTTGATGCCGATTGGCTGAGATATAAAAGTCTTCTCCTCAGAAACCGCTAATAATCTATATGGAGAATATGTGAAAGTTCTTTATGAAGTTTCTTTATTTTGTCCTTAAACATGGGCACCACTGAAGATTGTTGTTTCTGATTGGCTGATACATTAAAAATCTTTCCTCTGAAACTGCTTGGCTAAATGGATAAATATTTGATATAACGCATCTGGAGAAGTTCCTTTACAAAGTTTCATCATGTCGTCCCAATCGGACAAAAACAAGGCGTACAAATCTGATTCATGTCAGGTGAGCGATACAGGATCAGCCTCCTGAGCCTCTATTATTCACCCGCCTTTGATATGTAATGGCATCGATTTATAGAATAATATGATCTTTTGTTGAAAATACAACCAAAAAATTGCAGACATTATGTAGATACGATCATGCATCAAGAAATACAATTTTCTTTTATGAGGACATTTGTCGTTATGTTGAATTGATCCCTTTAATTCAATTTTTGCGATGACAAAAATGGTTTGCTGTATCTCCGTAGCAAAATTAATAATCCTTGTGTTATATCAAATCAGTACGAGACAAAAATGAAATGTCATCGGCAGAGCAAAAGTTATGGGAGATATCCGGTCTCTACTTTATAAATGAGATTCTAAATAAAACCCGTCTTCATGAAACAGCAATTAATTAAAAATCAGACTTTTTTACGTCAGAATCGATTTATTTCAATTGAAATCAAAATAATGTTCGTTCGTTTAATCCTTGTAATTTTAGCAGCTGAGCGTTATAGATAACGCCTTGGAACACACAAACAGAAACAAAGATCAAATGAAATGAGCCATGTCTTGTATCGTCGAGATTAAAGCCCCATGGGAGGTAAAGCGAGACAGAAAATCGCAAATCTATTAAAAATCGTTCAACATCCATGCATTTTAAATCACATATTCTACCTTGTTCTAGGGATCTGTTAACAAAGGTCTTTTTACACAGCTGATAACACGAATAATTAATTCCAATGTATAATTGGATCTCAGGAAGAACATAGTGTGTATTATAGCAGCTGACTGTGGAAAGTAATAAAGCTTATTTTGGTATTATAAATACCGATAAATATTCATTCCACGAAATAGAAAGTTGTAATAAATAGAGTGTCATCCTTTGAAATTCGATTGCCCTCCACCTGCAACAAGTGACGCCCAAGTCCTCGTTGTAGTGTAGTTAAACGTACCATGAGTTATAAAATCTAGAATAACATTTGGTATCTTATACTGACTTTATCACGGAAAATATTCTGTGAGTCTTACTAAATATTCTTTTTTATGTTTGGAAACAATTTTACAAAAAAAAAAAAAAATTCGCTGTGGCTGTTAATGACAGATATTAAAAAGCCAAATTTTACTCCGTATAAAGTGCAGTTCTAGATTTACCTTCATCAGACTAGAGGACCAAAAAACAGGTAGATCAGTCAAACCCTATGAATC
Organism: Geukensia granosissima; assembly: GCA_032357055.1. Classification (NCBI taxonomy): domain Eukaryota; kingdom Metazoa; phylum Mollusca; class Bivalvia; order Mytilida; family Mytilidae; genus Geukensia; species Geukensia granosissima. Next base: position 4,861 of record JAULBM010308350.1, on the reverse strand, counting down.
ATGATGACGAACATTTTAAACTGACCAACCTGTAATGAATTATACATGTAAACCAGTCTAAAACCTGAACTATGAATTAAAAGGATATTTAAAAATTATTTCAAAAAATCTCAATACTTGATTGAAGAATGGATGTGTTCAGGCATTTCCAAAATTTACAATTTACTAAAAAAAAGTCATTTTAAGACGCTATTTTAATAATACTAGATTAATTAGTTAGAAAAATTTTACTTATCGTAAAGGGAAAACATCATCATTTGAAACGCTCTCTCTATATAAGTTAACTAGGGAACCAAATATATTTGTTTCTTGTTGAGTTCTAGATTCGTTATGATTCTTATATATGTGGTCGTAGAGACTGTAGGTTGTGAAAAAACATATTCATATACATTTAAAAAAAGTAAAATATCTCAACACAAATACATAGTCTTATCCTGGCCTTCGAGATGTCAAGAAATGTTTAACCGTCTCTTGTGTATTGTATTTCATATATCTTAAATCTAATTTACACATTGAATTGAAATTAATAAGTACATTGTGCATCATGAAGGACCCATAATCATATTTGATCGTGAAAATGTGCAAGATCTCGCGAGAATTTGTTTAGTGATGCTGAGCTGAATAATGCCAATGGTATTAATTTCGTCTTTGTTTCAGTATGTTATCACAGACGTTGTCCTTATTCTATGTGTTCACCTAACGAACTTAACTACCAGACCTCAATACAATTATAGCCTTTCCTGATATCATGAAATTAATAAAACCAGATAGGAAAAAAACGGAAAATGTGACTGGTTACTTTAAAGAGGCAGGAACTGAGTTTCCTTACGGGACAACTAAAGTCAACCCGATTTTTTGCTGTTGTCTGCGTTGCTGAGAGATTTGTGTTCACTTATAGTTTTTTGTGTATGTTATGTTTAACGATTGTCTTCTTTTTGCGGTAGCCATTCTATCGACTTGACCCCTCTGACCTGACCCATCGGTTTTCTTTTACTTCGTCTTTAACTCTACATAACCTCAGTGGCAATAACTTGTTAGAATGTCTAGATTACAATAATGAAATTGCAGCAGTAGAAGGCTTAAATGTGTTCAATGTGCATGTGATGATGATTAATGTACGGTTGTAACCACAATGATTTTAACCTACCTATGTACCCATTTGAAATGTATTTAGCTGTAGAGCTAGATTAATATAAGCCAAACCAACCAACAAATGCAAAAACAATCTAAAAATTGTTTGATACACGAACAACAAATAATTATATGAGTTCAGTATTGAGTTCTATTACCCTCACGGAAGTAAGCAGGTGCTTTATAACCACTGTATACATGATTTCTTTCAGTATAACATTAATTAAAGGATAATTTGGAAGGCAGCACCTGAATGACTTATGTTTTACTTTTCGTGCATAAAATACATGGAAAATTCGCTTATTAGTGTATAAATATTCTCGTTTTAATTTAATGATCGAGGCATAATGGAGCCGACTACAACGTGTCTTGCACCAGGTTCACTTATATTTTGAAAGACATACTAACATAATATTTGAATATAACTTAACGCATGGTTTGTATGGTTTATTTTAGCAAGTTTGGCAGACATTATGAATGGCGGGTGAAGTTTTTTTTTTAAAATGACCATCCCAGGGATATTTCATCAAAGTTTTTTTTATGAAGTTCCACATCCTCATCTTTTGTTAAAACCGATCCTTAAGGGCCATTTCGGATTGGCCAGGTAAATCCGTACAAAGTTTTGAAAGAGGTCACCGAAAGATCGTATCACTTCTGCTTAGTTCAAAGTTGTCTTGCAGTTATATAGAGGTGATAATAAAAATATATTTAAAAAAACAGTCGAGGCAACAAAAATACAAAGAGATAGCAAAAGTAAAGGAGCTAAATGCATTGAGTAAGAAAACAACAATTTTAGGAAACAAAAACTTAGTAATTTATTTCAACATCTTGATATGTGTTACTATAACATCATCAACAACGTAATGAAAAAGCAACGTGTTAGAAAATAAGAAGATATAGGGTAAATGTCAGACAGATTATTCTCTAACCAAAAGGAAATCCGAGGGAATTTACAAATCTAAAGGTCTCCACAAGGCCTTTAACAAGGCTGGAATACCACTTCTTGTGAAAAGCTCTAAAATGCCTCAAATAAAACATCATGTATTGGTAAAATATTAATGATCTAACCTGCATATTATCACAAATGTTCATGTATCAAAATATTAACACAAAGACAAACCATTGACGCAATTCCATGACTTCGGACAGGCACATGCGACATGTGTTGGGGTTAAACTAGTTTAGTGGGTGCCAAATCCTTCACCTAACGAGTGGGCAAAGGAATAACATCAAAGATATCAAAAACAGTCGCCGATGAACTATAAAAATCATATAGAAAGTCACCCAATCCGACTAGAGAGTACCTTAATTACAATAAAGATACTTAATAAATACACAAAAAGAAGATATATCTCTAATGAATGCTCACAATTAATAAAATCAAGCTCAGGGTGAGATTCCTGATGATCAAACATCAAGGCTCAACACGAGATGTCACCAAACACAGTATGTCTGACGATTAAGAACTGTGTTGTCAATAAACGTGCAAGAAGACTTTTTAATTTTAAGTTTTTGGTAGGCGGCAAGTTACAAGGCTAAATTTTTCGTCCCTACCCAACCCGTAATTTTTTTCAGTGGCAGTGTAAAATTCCCTCCCTTACCGGTCCCCTGCTCACAGTCTACATATTGATTTCTTGTTTGTTTATTGGTTTCCGACCTGAATATGGCTGAAATATTGCCCGCTGGACGTTGAGCAGCTATCCGTCCTTGAAATATACATACAGCATATCAAAATTCATTACATTTATTCATCAATGGTAAAATTGTATTTAGATGCAACAGTGACCTGCGTTGATAAGTGTAAGTAAACATTAACCCCATCGTTGCTTATTGTCAGGTCTGCAAAGATCTTGTAAGCTGATAAACATTTAACAGAATCGGGAAAGGTCTTTAAACCGAATTCCTCTGCTGAATATGCTATAAGGCGAATAAATAAGAAGACGAGTTCCTTTTCAAATGAAATTTACACTTTTAAGGCATACATTAATGTAAATCGCGACAACACAGATAATACAATCATTAACTTTCAAACATTGCAGGAAAAAGGGGACAGAATCTAATAACACTTTAATCCGGTTGTCGCTGTTAGAAATGATTTGTCTATTAAGTTGCCGCATAATTTGTGTGATCCTGATTTACTAATTTTACGCCGCTAATTTTCCTGCTTATTTAAACTATTCTACGATGCCTCAGTAATCGTTATTTTTATTTATTTGTCCTTTTTACGGCCAATCTGGATGTAAAACTAAAACTTTAATCTTGATACGAAAATAACCTTTTACTATCATCATTACGTTTACAATATTTTTTTATATTTTAGTTACTTAGACAACCATAAATCGGTGATAAAAAATACACCATTAGAATCGTATATGACCATATACGTCATATAATTTTTATAGTGTAAATTTTTTGTAATAGTCAGGTAGAAGCAGTATTATTTTACTTGTGCACGTTTTTAATTGGGGCATTGGCACTTTTCACAAGGAGTTGCATTCCACCCTTGTTGAAGGCCTTGTGGATACTTCTAGATTTCTCTATTCCCCCTATTTTTATTGTAGTTGGAGTGAAGACTCTCTGACATTTACCCCATATCTTCTTATTTTCGAATTTATTATAAAGGAACGTAAAATTGAAAAAAAAATAGTGATTATGTTTTCATGTTTAAAACAGTCTGCGTTCTGACTTGCTTATTTACTGGTGCTTTTATAAATATTAACCGGAAGCTGGGATCCAGCTGTCCGGATTGCAGCAAAGTAGCTAAAAGCAGTGACGTCTTAAATAAAAATTAACAATCTTTTCTGCCTTTTCTTTATAAATGTAGCTGTCTATTCTAATAATAAGGATATGGACTAAATACCAGAAGGACAGAAGCCCATTTCTCATTTAGACTCTCTTAAAATTTACAAAGCGCCTTTCTGGATAACCTTCATCAGGTACGGTAGGGACCAAAACATTGGAAGTCAAAATTAAAGTTCTATTTGCAAGTTTTCAGACAACGCCAAATCAAAGCTCATATGCCAAAAGGAAACATTTTGTAACTTACAATAACGACTTTTTACTCAATAAAACCCAGGATGAAAATATTTTAACAATGTTCTTATTTTGGAGAACTAGATATATTGTGTTTGGATTTTTAAAGTGCTGTCAGAAACCACGGAGTTATTATTATTTTTTTTTGTCGGCGCATCTTGCTATCTGTTGATTTATTAAGAACCCATACTTCGGGAGGACCTTACTGTATTTCTTCTGATTATTTTTCTTATTTTCCCGACTTTTTGAAAAGCTTATCTTTGTAACTGATTTTAAGATTTTTTTTAGCTTTTCATACCATTGGATCAGGTTAGGGGAAACATAACTTTTTTATAGAGTATATGTTCCTCTCCCAAACTAGGAAACTATCATAATGGATTATTTGTTTTTGTGCTTAATGTTACTGGTTTTAAAATGTAAGCTTGGTTGGCCAAGTATTATTAGATTTGAATTGCCTCACAGTTTTCAGGATTTTTTACAGCTTACTGTGTGGATCTTTATCCATTGTTGAAGAATTATTAGAAATGTAACCTTATTTTTAATTTGGACTCATATTGCATCTCCTATTTCAATTTGCCTTGCATGTTTTGAAGGATATACGAAGATAATTTAAAATATTTTATATGGGAAGATTTTCTAATTACTTCATTGGTTGAAACAGTCACGTGATTACAATGATGAAAAACGTACGGATTCG
>JAULBM010308339.1:0-14288 GCA_032357055.1 Geukensia granosissima | reverse complement strand
ATCCATAAATCATTTATGGATATCAATAATTCGTTCGATTTATTGATATCAATAAATGAATTATGGATATTAAAAAAGGATTTATGTATATCCATAAATGATTTATTGATATCAATAAATCATTTATTGATATCAATAAATAGGGAATAAATTCCACAACGGCTTTCCATATCCTTATTCTGTATTGAAAAAATAAAAGGACCATACCAGAAAAAAAATCACCCTCCCACCTTTTCACCAAGATATTAATTATAGCTGTTTAAAACCTAGTCTAAATAATTAACATCTACTTCAGACTTTTGCTTAACTTTATTTTTGCCAATTCTACATCAATGTAGGTTTTCAAGTAAAAATATGAGCAACCTCACATATAAATATATTTGAACAATTTTAAACCAGTATCATTACTATATAATAATTAAAAAAAAAGCTCAGACTAAAAATAAAGAAAGATTTGTTTTATTTTGTTTGGGGAGGCTAAATGTGCACAAAAGGATGCTTCATTGTGATATTCCTTGAAATTTAAGAATATCCAATAAAATAAACCTTTGAATTATGTTTGTAAACACAGTACACATGGCTAGTGTTGCATAGATTAATTTCCGGTGAGTTTCAATTGCTCCGAACATGACCAAATTTTCACCAGCAGCTCACTGCTGAACACATCGGGGGGTTGACAACTTAAAGGCTGAAATTTTCACTCAAAACCTGTAAAAAAATCACCTAAAAACATAGCCAGCTTGAATGCATCTGACCCGTTCTTTCTAATGATGACTTCAATTTTACATTATGTCCATAAATAAAAGTTCTGCAAACTCAGAAATCTAACGTGCATTTGAAGACTACCATTTTAGACACCGGAAGTTAGACCAGCTGTGGGCATATAACTCCTGTTACCAGAAGTTGGTTCAAATATGTGTATGGGGTTTATTGTTACTCATTTTCACTGTAATCCTAATTGGCCGATGATTGGCCCTTTAAATAGCCACACATTTCATTTAACAGCGTGGATATTTGTCCGTTGTTGGAGGCCTTAAGATGACGTGTAGATGTTTGTTTGTTATTTGGACTTTTTGAACGGCTGTCTCATAGACAATCATACCACGTTTTCAATTTTTGATAAAAGTAGTTTCACTTTTCTGGGCAAGGCACGAATTTTTAAGTTATCACTTCCAAGACTAAGAATGCGTGTACGATAATTTTACTTTCTATTAATCTTTGGTTTTTGTATAACTGTCAATTTCATTCGACGAAACGTAATTTTATGTATTCTATTAATTCCTAGTAAACTTATATAAATTGGTCGATTAAGAGCAAATTTGTTACAATCCAAAAGAGTAAAATCATGAAACTGTGGTATAAAGCAATCGATTTATTTTGGGTCTTCTATAATAAAAGTTTTTCAGTATGAACATGAGGACATAAAATTACTTGGACAAGAATAATAGTCAACTTAATCTAAACCAAAGTACGTCAATATTCCATCTCAAGGGAGGCCTTCTAACACGCTGCATTGTATGTGACAACCGTTATTTATTCTAGTTAATACTGAATGCTTGATTATCTGCTATTAGACTCCCAAAGTTCATTTATAACATGAAGTAAAAATCAACTTGGTAATGCTATTTTACAAGATGCCAATGTTACACATTTGTTCTGTATATAACACTTTTTGTTAGCAATATTTGGATCGATGCAAGTGCATTTAGACTGACTTCAGGTCAACGACAGTCAATCGGCTAGCACATAACACCAGCATATATACCGTTTTTTCGGTAATAATTTTTTTTTTTTTTCAAAATCCGTGACCACAAGTTTCTTTACAGTCCGCAAACTGCGCAATCTTTTTACACGTATTGGGAGAAAAAAAATTGTTTTCTACTAAAAATGTCTATGGTTTGGATTTTACATTGATACAGAGGGTAATGCATTTGTGGTCTGTTAATAAATGAGTTGAATTCAAACTATACGGTACAGTTTAATCATTTTGTTATGATATTATTGTGACCACATCTTTCTGTGCCAATGCTTGATTACACTTGTCTATGATTAAGTCAGTTTCTTAGTAACTGCACCTTAATGTAGGTTTTTGGGAATGGGGGTGGATTTCGCAGGTAATTTCTAGAAAGAAAAATTAAACAATGACGATCGCTGTTATGTTTTATAAAGTGTTTTCGTCGATTTTTATCTTCTAGGGTATCAAAAACTGATGTCATAGAAGCACCAAAGTGATGACCTCTAGGCTTATGTTATCCTCAAGGGCGGGTAATAGACTTGGGATTTGGCAATTAAACAACTTATGTATCCAACTTATGTAAAAGTATTCAAATATCGTATCTGAATCATAACTTATAGACCAATAAAGATATGACTTTTTGCTAAGTAACTTTACATAACTAGAAACTGGCGGCCGGGGTCTGGAGATATATACCGTTCGGTTTTTTGCCTGCAGGAAGAACCCTTGCTAAAGGTTCGACCGTTTGTTGGTCGTAATATATAAATACTCAACCACCCCAAGTGTATCCGGAAATAAGAAGACCGGTTGCTCTGTTCCTCTGCCTAGAGGTAGAAACCCTCCTAAATTGGCGTCCGTTAGTTGTGCAGGATGAATAAATTCTAAACCAACGAACGGAAGAAATGTCAAGCTCTCAGCACCCCGTTCTTACCCAAACCGTCTGATATGACAGTCAGAGGAACATTCCACAGCATGACATCAACCCTTGAATTATTTATTGTTTGTTTACTTGTTTCCTTCCAGTATATGCTTAAAATATATGCAGTAGATTATTAACCAACCATCATTTAAAAAATCAAAAATTGGCGGTAAGGGTATATTGAAAAACAAAGCCATTTTTTCCTTGTTATGATGGTTCTCGCTCTGTTAATGTGTAGCAACATTTCAGTCGCACTATCAAATAAAGTTTACATCTCTCAGTTAAAATTCCAGCATGTGTGCTTCCTATTAAATGTCAGTGGCCGTTGCTGCAAACACACAAACTTCTTCATCTTAGATTTTTAGAAAAAAAATTGATGTTATCTCATCGAAAATCGTACGCTCGTCACCATTATGAATACTATCCATGTCTTCGAACAGCGGACAAGAAACAATATTTGTAAACTTAAAGTTACAAATTGCTACTAATTCCAACTATGAAACGTCCAGTTTTCTTTAAAATTTTGAAATATATCTGTCCCTCGACTTGTCCTATTTTGGCTAAGCCCTCGATTTTCTCTCACATACCTTGTAATAACTTGAAATCTGCAGACATACTTCGATTAAAAGATATTAAATTAAAACTTTTTTGATGAGACAACGGTTGTGGGAGCATGTCATAAAGTTCTGATTTCTTACATCTCTTTATGGGATTCTTTGCATATAATTCATTTTATTACATTGTGTAATATAACTCTTAAGAATCATTGACAGTTGACATTTTTGTAAAACTAAAAATTAAGCGATAAAGTATTCTGGATCCATTTTGAGATAAAGAACAAATGTCAGTACAACAAAAATCGTTTAATGTTTAAAATAGCCTCTTTGTGTTTCTAATAAGCACATCGGGCAAAAGGAAACGGACTTTGACAGTTTCATTATATAAGAACACGCAATGCTAGAATAAATGTTTGAAGTTGATGCTATATGGGTAAAGGGTTTCTTAAATGAATGACATTCACGTTAATTCCAAAATAGTTTATCAAGCAAATTATCAAAACAGTTTACGTAAAATATTGTCATAAACCGTTGTTTTTTGCAAGCCGGGTACAATTATCTTGTGTGAAAAATCACTTTTTTCTAGTCTAATTGCTTGAAATTGAAAGCGTTTTTTTTTTAATTATATCTGCTAATATCCTTAATGTCGCTGTAAACTGCCTGGTACTTTCAATTTGAATTGTGTTGCTTCCTTGAAAGCAGATCATAGTTAAGAAAATATCATTCATTTCAGACACTAAGCGAAAGTAATTTTTCGACTCCATGATATGATTTATTTTTTTTTTCTGAGTGATTTAACAGAGTTTCCTTACAAACCATGCAAATAGAATAAAAAATGAAAGTCATAACTTTTTGCAGTCTTTCTAGATAATCTGAAAGCTTTTAAACATAATATCCTTTCTACAAATGACAATGATATCACGCAGCTATAGTGATATCCGTTATTACATAGGCTGTGACTAACATCGATTATGACTAAACACCGGTTTTGTCTACTCAGTAACACGACGGGTCCAACAAGTTGAGCAGGAGTTGCTTATCTTCCAGAACACCTGAACTCACCCTTGTTTTTTGTAGGGTTCGTGTTACTACAGCTTTGTTTTTAGTGTAGTGTTGTGTGTATTATATTTTTCTTTCATTTTATTTTTTAGGGCCATGCTGTCTTAAAGATTGTCCCTTAATTATCTTCGATTCTTTACTTTTAAACTCATATTTATTATAAAATTACCTTCACTTTTATACTAGGCTCACATTCCACATCCTGATTTGTCTGTAATTGTGCATTGCTTTTTTTTTCAAATAACTGTAGGCAAATTATTTTTCCGTTTCAAAATATCAACCTTAATGTACTTAAAAATTGAGAAACTAAATAAAAGATGTGGCTGCTGATATGAAGTTTTCTCCTGTGTATGAAATTCCTTCCACTGTCCAATTTATTTCTTCAGATATATAAATCCTAGGGTAGTCAGTCTCTGTTTTTAAATGAAAGGAACTTCTCAGAATGACAATAAAACACATTTAATCTTATTTATATGTAATTAAAACCAGAACGATAAAACTAAACAATAGTAAACAGAATGGCCAAGTTTTGCATTTTTATCTGTTTCAAATATTGAGTTCTAAACTTTCTCTTCAACCTGTGAAAACTTATTTTTTTGATTTGGTTCACTGATATAAGTGTCATTATCTTTCATCTTATACTGCCAATAACTCATTAGTGGCCTTGGGAGACATTTACGAGTTAAACAACTATGATTAATGATGCTTCATCAGTCGTTGATTACACTCCTCATGGACGGTCATGTCATTAGAAACAAAATATCTTAGGCCTTAAACTTTATTTGTGATCTCTGTTCTTTGATATTTTTTTAACAAAGACTGCAATCCTAACAAAGATACGCAGTACTTTTTTTTATCATATACTTATAAGTAATACAATGATAATTGCACAGTATAATAAAAGGTTCTTTTTCTGATAAAACGCAAAGATCAGATTTTTCCAAATATTTGCTTTATAAATGGATGAAGAAAGGATTGATGGAGCAGATACAGAGCATGAAAGTGACGAGAATGACAAAATAATGTACCTGACCAAATGAATTGAAAAACAAAGTTTTGTGATGCCAAAATATCAGGAAAACGTAACAATAAATTTTCCAAAGTAAATAAAAACATAATTAAACTTCCAAAAATCAAAATTGTTTCATGACAAATTAGTTCAGAGTTCTCCGGCGTTTTCTACCTTGTAACTGTGTTTTCAGTTAATATTTCAGTGATATTTTACATGTCATTGACATCAAGATGCATTGATAATAAAAATGATATTGCCATATTTTCTTATATAAATGAAGCAGATGAAGCATATGATAAACAGTTTATAAAATGGTTTTGTCGTATTGCATACTATATCAGCCCTTTGCCGATATCAGCTCTCGAGCTAAAGCTCTCGGGCTGATATCATGGCCACGGGGTGATATAGTATGTGATACAAAAAAGCCATTTAATAATCTATATCTATCAAATATCCGGTGCAGATCACCCAGGCTGATAATCATTTATTAAGTGCGTCGCGTATGCCGTGTTGATATGTATTTCAATAACTGATACGACTGTTTATTTTAGAAAAAAATGCATCAATTTTAGTATTTTTTTTTTCTTGCCACAACGTTGTTTGTACTGTTTAAACAATAAAAAACAAATATAGGAATAATTCTTTGGAAATTCCATTGATACATTTATTTAATTTCTTGTCTTATATATACACATAAATACAAACATTTTGATTCGTTCTTGTCATTTTTTCAAATTGCATGTGCTTTGCTCTAATAATTCTTAAGTATGTAATAAACAGTTTAAAATATGTTCTTTTCCATGTCGATCCAGTTATCATCATCTTGTCCGAAATAACCCCCGACTAGAGTCTCGGGCTTATAGCGAGGTCTTGAATACGCCAAGTTTTAGTTTTTGTTTAAAGATGCACCAATATAAAGTATTTAAACATAAATTATTATAGACAATAAATAGATAAAAGTAAACCCCTAGGTTATTTACCAGCCCAGTTGTCAGACTTGTTTGGCATAGTTTAGTATAGTTTCATTATTTGTATTGAACATGGAAGATGTCTTTGGCTGCCTATTTTGGATTGTTTTTATATAAGTACTTCACTTAGCATGTTGGATCTCGGTTTTCCTATATCTTGGATCTAATACTGCTAATGAGAGGTTACTTCTTTAAATGCGCATTTAGAATGTATAATTTATATATTTACTCCACGTTGTTCACTTGGATTTTGAAACAACTGGGTCGATGCCTCTGCTGGGAGACCAGAGGTCCCCGAGTGATTCATCAGCCAAGCTATCAAGACTTGATTGGAATGTGTTTACCACTTATTTTTTACAGGAATTTCTTATAAATTAAAATTCCTTCCTCTGAAAATTGGAAGGAGGCTTCGTTCCTTGAATTGCATAAGGTTTATGTATTTTTAGCTGGATTGGGCTGCATATTTCTGATTTTTATACGAGAACTACATTTTACAATGTTTGGATTTCGTTTTTTGTACATGTATGTTTTTGTTCTAATGTTAGTGATGAGAGGTAACTCCTAGAAATACACATATATCATATCAAAATTCACAGTTTTTATTCGATATTGGTTAACATGTATTATGTTATTAACAGTCACTGAAAATAACATTAAGGTAAGTTGATTTCAGTTTTCTTTACAATACATCTGTCTGTTAACAAATAAAAATGAAATTTTTCAAATGCCAACACAAAGGATAAACCAAAAACTTGGCCACAATAACAACCTATAATAACATGAAATTTGACTACTTATTGGATTAGAAAGTGTGACGCTGACGACGACGCGAACGAAAAACGAAAAACGACAGAAAGTGATCCCTAAATGTCGCCCTACTGGAAGCAGAACTCGAAACTAAAATTGGTATTTTTGCTGTATCTCCGCATAGCACACAGCATTTTGGTGTAATAGCAAAGTCTGATCGGCCTAGAGTCTTGGTTTCTCGGTTTTCTTCCGACAGGTTGTTGCTCTTATGAGCTATCACGTTAAAATCCGAATATGTAGGTCTTGTACAAAGCAGAGTTCATTTGTCATCACTCACTCATATTTGAAATATTTGCCGCTGGGCGTTTAGCAACATTTATTCATTCAAGCCTTTGGAACAACAATAATGAAAACAAAGAAAGCTATGTCAATAGGAGCAAAACCGTTCTTAATAAAGTTATAATAATCTTTGTAACAATTTTTATCTTTGTAATAACGCAAACACGGTTTCACTGCATCTTTGGATACAGTTGTATTTTCAGTTAATTGTGTTTGAGTGGCATAATTTTACTGAAATACGTTTAATGCGTTTTAAATTGTCATTGCCTTTTCAAAGGTAACTTTATAAATCTAATTTTATTTCAGACAAAAGATGTTTTGGTTTCTCACTCTAAAGTGTCGTCAGTTCTGATCGTTCAATTGTTGAGAGTTTCAGTTCCTATCTTAGTTTTGTTATATGTTTATTTTTATTTTTCTTATTTGATTTTATGTTATTTTTCTCTTCTATAGCAGAACATATTTGCTGTTTAATTCTCTTTTGTAGCAAAACATATTTTCAGATAAGTCGACAGTTGTTTTAATGAAGTTGACAATATAAGTAACCTGTTTCCGACATATCATTCAAGTAAGGACTTAGCAAAATTTGATTTTAGTGGTTAACTGCCTTCAATATACTCGACTTGGGTGATGAATATGAAATAAGTTTTTGATTCAATTTCATTTGTTCTGCTAGTTGATGTTAAAGTGTGCATTATACATACAAAATATCAATTATCCATATATATTGTCTTTATGTGATTAAAGAAATTCAATAGAGGACGATGGCCGTTAAGGCCAATTTTTGTCCCAAGAATTTGGCTAAAAAATAAAAAATGGCTAATATCTATTTCTTCATATTTTTTTGTATTGAATAATGTCTATAAAAAGAAAATCTTAATTTATTGCAATATTTGATACTATTTTGTTGATTTTAATATCGATCGCACAAAACATCACCACCAAATTTTGAACAATTAAAGATCTGTCAAGTACAAATGTTTGGGTAAAATATCTTCGTGATGTTTTGGGCGATCATATCTATCTTGAACAAAACACCTCCAATTAATGAGTAATTCTTGGCAAAATAGTCAAATATAACCTTTCGTTTTTGTCGAAATGACGAAAAGTATACAAGAAACAGTAGTGAATTATTTTAAAAAGACAATTATTAAACAACATTTTTACAATATCTTGTTATAGTATCACAAAATCTGAAATTTGGGTCAAATATGGGGCCTTACGTACCTACTACTTAATCAAAATAATATTATGTATTACCGATAAATAGTGCACATGTCTTAAAGAAACTTACAACAGTTGTCAAAATACAGAACATCAAAGCGAATTTCATTAATCATTCAAAAATCAACCTTTATGAGAAAAAAAGCAAAAATAAATATCGGCTAGATAACGTAACTACATTTTGTTCTAGATATATACTTTGGATATTCACAGAAACCAGAAATCTCATCCGCCTATACTATAAATTGTGTTGTGGAATAAATACCAAAAAGAAATTCGAAGAAAACAAAGGGACAGACAGAAGACAGACACGAACATGGCCAATAAAATTAAATGAAACACAAAAACATAACACACAACACTACACTGAAAACTAAAGCTGGAGTAACACAAAAACAGTTGTACTATAACGACATAAACAGTCAACGAAGGTCGAATCAAAATGTGCTTCATATCTCAATCAATATAGATATAATTATATATATAAATGATCCCATGTAACGTCACAGCAGCTTTGTTGAAGATTTACGTTTAACGATTTTTTTTTATTTCGGATATTTTTTCCTGCTAGGGTTAATAGTGTTAATACATATCTAGAAAATGCAAAAAAACTAGAGCATTGATTTTAGTTAAAATCCAGATTCATTTGAGTTTAATTGGAGTCAAAGACCCAGTTTAATTTGGAGATCATCAAAAAACAATATTTTAATCTTCAAATATATGAACATTAAAAAGATTTTTAAAAACACACGTTTTGAAATTATGTAATTAACTTGATGTTTAGGAATTAAATATGCCTTCGTGGCCGTATCCATTTGAACATTACCTCAACCTAACTGCAAAAGAATACATTAATACATATTTATGTCATGAAGTTTATAAATATAAATGAAAGTTAATTTTCAGACGTTTATTTGATTTCATGTTAACCTTGTATCATCTGATGCTTCAGAGATCCGATGGGGAGGTATATTGTAAAGTTGTCACAAATTTAAGACGTTTGTACAAATTGACTTGTTGTGGCTGTAGCCAGTAGAAATACGAGATCCTTTACAATATACATGTACATGAAAAGCTGGGATAATTTGCCTGCAAAAAGGAAAAATACCATCTAAACGCAACAATACATTATGTACTGTGCTTTATCTCTAGATACACTGACATGGAAAGGCATCACCCGGTCACCGAAAGCTATAATTTTATATAGTCCGGGTGGCCGAGTGGTCTAGGTCGCTAGACACAGTGCAGGCGATCGCAGCCAGAGATGTCACAGCAGCGTGAGTTCTAATCCCACTGATGGAAGGACAAAAAAATGCATGTATAAAATTCATCCCTAACACTGTAAGGTTAATTTCCAGACGTTTACATGTAATTGATTTCATGTTAACCTTGATCATCTGATGCTCCAGAGATCCGGTGGGGGTATATTGTAGAGTTGTCAAAAATATAAGACGTTTGTACAAATTTATTTGTTGTGGCTGTATCGAGTAGACATACGAGATCCTTTACAATATTCATGAAAATCTGGGATAATTTGCCGGCAAAAATGAAATATATCATCTACACGCAACAATACATCATGTACTGTGCTCTATCTCTAAATACGCTGACGTGGAAAAGCATCACCCAGTACCCGAAAGCTATATTTTTATAAAGCCCAGGTGGCCGAATGGTCTAGGGCGCTAGACATTGTGCAGGCGGTGGAAGCCAGAGATGTCACAGCAGCGTGAATTCGAACTGCTGAGGGAAAGACAAAAATTTAATCAGCCAAATTATAAACTAAAATAATGAGTCAAAAAATAAAATCCTAAACTATAAACATTATTTTAGTCTGGGTGATGGAGTTAAATTGAGCAGGATCTCAAGACATATTTCCTGTGTTCTCTGCTTTAGAACTTCATAGATTACGAAAACTCAAAGTTTCTAAGGTGTTGCATTCGTATGTATTTTGTGTTTTCAGACCGAACGTAAAATTTCTGTACCTGGAACGTAACATGTGTTTAAATAAAAACCTTTTGACCAATTTAAGCCTTTTGAACTGCCTAAAAAGGTCTTTATTCAAATAACGAATTCTGAATATGTGCTACTACGGTAGAGCTGTTTGAAGAACACTGCTCCCCCTCCAAAAAAATGATGCTCGATTAAAAAACTATCTTAGAATTAATAATAACAGACTTGCGGCCAAAATGTCTAAAGGTAATAATATACATGAATATAGTTTTATCATTTATTCTTTTAATTAACAGACCACATTATCTGATAATATTTGGCAGAAAAATATATTAATATAGTCAAAATGTGTAGTTTTTTCATTTTCTTTAATACATGAAAGTATGAAAAATTAGACATCAGTAGATGATTCTGGAACGTGTTAACCTTTATAATTATAGATTCTACATGATCATTTTATCTGGAATTATTGTGTTATATTCTGGGTTATTATAATTGGAAAAAAGAGATTGGTTATTACATAGAATGGTAAACTAATTAACAGAATACCGAGTTTATTTACATTATTAAAACGCAATATTGTTCCGAGTTTCCTCTGGCTGCACTGATTCTATATACCTTAAGCTACTTGAAACGTGCGATGATGTCATCAAATGATAACACTTATAAAATCGTTACATTTAAAAGTTAGTAATGCAAAAAAATATTTGACCCGTTGGCTCGGATTTTTCACATAAAGGTAAATGCGAGATGTTTTAATTTTTATGGAATAGAATATAATTATGTATATGATTTCGTGTTAAAGTGGCTACATGTAAGTTAGACAGTTATCTCCTAAAAGGCAACAATAGTAGCGTGGTGTTAATCGGTCTAAAGGCAACAATAGTAGCGTGGTGTTAATCGGTCTAAAGAAAAAAATATCTTTCCAGACGGATTGCATATAGATTTAAAAAAATATTCATCTACGCATTATTATGGCCTACACTTTCTACAAGAGGCAACCTAATTTTCTTTATTTGATATGAAAAATGTCTAAAAGCATTTTACAACCCAATCGAAACACTTTCACTTTTATGTGAAGTTATATTCGCTTGCTTTTTTTAATTGATTGATTGATTGTTGTTTAACGCCAAGTCGGCAGTATTTCAGCCATATCGTGGCGGGAACATATTCGCTTGCGTTCACGTGACATCTAGATCTACGTTAATTATGTGATTTTGATTTCATGAGTGACATTTTCATTTCTTCCACAAAAAATTCACAATAGGAGCTTAGAATTTTTGCAAAGGATTTTTTTTTCCTTGAAAACAAATATTTTTTTTATAAAACAAAGTTTTCAAAAATAATTTAAAATTTTCACGTCAAATACACTTCAGTGAAAATTTCCATCTTAGTGTAAAATAAGCTTTGTATTAAGAAAAAAAAGTTTTTAAAAATATATCAAATTTAAAAAATTAGTGAGCGAAATTATTTCAATCAAAAAGGTAGCAGCAAACATTCCAAAATGATTTGAATAAAAGAGAATAGCAAAACTTTGCTCGATTTATATTTGACAATTGATCTATTTATTCCTTGCAAGGATGGTTTTTGCTGTATAAACTGAAAGTGTTATTTTTCTGCTATAAACTAAAGTACATTTGTATATAAAAAATCAAAGCAAGGAAAGTATGAGGGGTTTGTTTATTGATATTCTAACTTCAGTATTAATTGATCAAACTGACATTGTAATGAAGTCTTCTAAATTAGCCATGAGTAACCTATGACCATTTCTTCCCTTGTGATTGCAATGAACACAGAAGAACCTGATTAAATCGTTACCGATCTACATTTGCAAAGACTGAATAGAACTAAACGATTAGATATTATTCCATGCGATTACGCAGACATTCTTGAAGCTGATATTTTATTTTTAACGATAATCTATACAAAGAAGTGATTTATAACAGGGTAAGTGCCATTCACTTTTGTTAACTTTATTTTGTATGTTAAATGTTCATTAATTTCAAACGAAAATATTGTGATTTTTCATCAATCAATCTTAAAATTTACTTCCTTACTTACCTTTTATGCTTTTTTACTTAACTTTTATTTTTATTTTATTATAACAATTTAAAGGTTTCAATTATAAAAAAACAAACATGAAGCGAGTTCAAATAATGCCTTGTTTCAAATTTCTTGGGAACTATGAAGAACAAATTGATATATACATACAACAAATGTTTTTATGAACGTGTCGAGAACTTGATCAAATTTTTATTGGAAACGGCTGTTGGGTTACACCAGTGGATTCATAGATTTATATTTATTCGGACTTCCTGCTGTATTTCTATTTAAAATTGCTGTCTTGTTAATTGTTGTTTTAAAAACAAATTGTTTACATATTAGCTATAAGTACGAGAATTAGCTCACAGTAATAATAGTTCTTTCTAATAATAAGGAATAAGTGCGGAAGAGATGAAAACCAGGTGACCAACAGGTACATATTACTGGTTAATTGTTTAAATTAAAGAAAATAAACTTCACACTGCGCTCCAAATATTGAGCATGTCAAGCTGAACCACATTCGGAAAACGTTAAAATGAATAAAAACATAGGAATTGCATTTAACGGCACACTCGAAATAAACAATTAAAAATATAATGATAATTTGAATAATTTGAGCCTTTTCATAATAAACTTCAACTGAAATAGGACCAGTAGTTCTTAATATATATACATGTATCTATTCGATAATAAGAAAGTAAATTGGGACCAAATTACGCCAAGATAACATATTATTATCATATTCTCCGAATACCAGGTGACCAAAATGCATAATACGTTTATTCAAACCAAACTGATTTTAGACCATGGCATAGGAGTACAAACGCCTATTTCCAACAAAAGGCCTTGTGCACAATCGGAGGGATATAAATCGGAGATATTACATTTTGCTTTGTCCCCTTTACCCGAGAATAATTCGACGAAAAGTGCTTTCCTAAAATATGCAACTAGAAACTGAATAGCCAATATAGACAAAATAAACTAGCAACCAACGAGGATGATTATTACCAACACTTTTTAACAAGTGAGCGTTACAGTCTCATTTGAGAAAGGTTAACGTCGCTTTCCTCTGTACCATCACGCTGGATTTGGATGCCTATTTGGTTTTTTGAATACGAGTTCTTTATTTTACAATGTACATTTTATGGAGTAACCTCTCATCAGTAGCATTAGATCAAAGACACTAAAGAAGTCCGATATATAAAGACAGTAAAAGAAATACACAAATTCAAACAAATTGAAAATAACCGAAATACAAAGCAAGAGCAAAACGCATACTTATGTCAGTGATCAATTTTTATTTAATTTTTGTCTATTCCTTGTAAAAAATTGCATAAAAATTTTCGAATTTTGCCAGGCCCCCTACATCTCACCTCAAACAAGGGATGTAAGTTCAAAAATTCAAGAGATCGTACAACACAAATGGATGCGGTTATAACCGTATGGCTTGCTGTTAAAAAGATGCCATTAACTTTCCAATGGTATATTACTTTTCTATGTGCACCTCTCGGTTCAAGTACTACGGTCGAGGACAAACTTGAATATTTAGCGTTTTCTGACAGGTAGGACAACTCCCGGACACTTCTCGGGGGTTATTTTATCACATGAGCATAGATATAACCTGGCTCGAAACGACTTAGCCATTTTCATTTCGTTAAATATATATTATATACAAAATTTCTTACCTAACCCTTCCGGAGCACCTGAACTCACCCTGGTTTTTGTAGGGTTCGTGTTA
>JAULBM010308328.1:0-14289 GCA_032357055.1 Geukensia granosissima | reverse complement strand
ATATAATAAAAATTATATCTACTTCAACCTTTCAAAATAATTAGAAACAAAAGTTAAAAACTGAACCGGAAGTTTAATCTTATGCTTATTAGGCCTTTTTGCAACAAAGGACACCAACTTTAAACACAAACAGGTTCATAGAATGTTTCCGTGTAATTCTTTTTTTATGTATATAAATGTGGATTAAAAGAAACTGAGTTATGTACTTTTTGTTTTGAAATAAAAAAATCACTTATTCGGACTTTCTTGAAATGTAATATAGTCAAAAGAATCTTTAACTGTCCATTGACAGTTTTTTTAAATGTACAAAGTGTTTTTCTTTTCATGGGGAAAATAATATGAATGGTTTTGACAACACCATAAATTGAATACTGTTGGAGATGAAATA
Organism: Geukensia granosissima; assembly: GCA_032357055.1. NCBI lineage: Eukaryota > Metazoa > Mollusca > Bivalvia > Mytilida > Mytilidae > Geukensia > Geukensia granosissima. The sequence continues at coordinate 13,901 of JAULBM010308328.1, read as the reverse complement.
TTATACATACTGTTGTAGATGTACAGGTAATTTTCCAATTCAAAAAAATGCAATTAGAATTTTAAAGCTATCACATAACAATTGAGAAGAGTCAAACCTTTTATATGACCCCTGCACAAAATAATCTTATTGATAGCAAGCAGCACTTATAATTAATAAGCTGTTGAACATTTGCTACGTTCACGATGATTACTTCAAATGTGGATGTTTATCTTTTTTTATGGTTAAAAAATAATAATATGCTTGTATTTATGTATATATCTAATCTCATATATAGTACATTTAATTCTGTTACCAATATTTACATCTCTTGTCATTTATATCTAAAAATTTCATCAACATCTCCTTTTATTTACTTATTGGGTTTTTTAACATTGCATGGAAAATATGTAACAAATTCAATTGGTTGTACAGGACAAACAACGACACCCGCGATACTTTCAACAACTTATTCGTATGAAACATACAAATACAGTTTTGTTAATGCACGAACAAATCATTCTTAATCACATTCGTCTTTCAGCTCTTCTAAGTTATTTCATAGCTTTACTCATCTGTGAGCGTTATAGAATACACTTTATATCTCTGTTTAAAGAAACAAACAATAGACACCTGTGCAGTGGTTATCTCGTATGAACGGTATATAAACATCTGGCCCGTGCACAACAAAAAACTTCTGCACTTGCTAGGGCAGTTAATGCAGCAGTTTCTGTAAGGCCAAGTGCTGATAATTTAAAAAATATAAAACATAAATACTTAAGGCCAAGTAATTGTGAAAATCTATGTTGTCCTCGAGTCAACAAGGACATTTGCGCTGCTTTACCTGAAGAGGCTCATACTTAGGACAATGAATTCGATGAAGTGCAGAAGTTATTTTCAAAGGGTTTAATCCCTATCATTAAATCAGCTGAGAAATGTTGTAACACAGATATTATTCTAGAAATGGCTGAAACAAGGACATTTATATCTGACTCGTTATGTTTGCTTGGTAATGCTTTCTTGGGATGTCATAAAGGAGGAGGTTTTTGATAAGAACCGCTTTAAATGACAAATTTAAAACTATCTATAATGCTGATGTGCAAGTTGATAGTTCTTTATTTGGCAATGATTTTCAAAAGAAAATAAAAGATTTGGGTGATTATACAAAATTCCCCATTGCTAATCCGAAGTTCAAGTATGGAAAACAAAAATCAGGAAATAATTCATATTTCATTAATAAAGATTTTAACTATAGGAGCCCTGGGTTTCCGCAGGGCCCTAGATTTACTTCCCAAATGATATGTGAGGGGGAGAGGATATCCCAGAGAACCAGGTCCAAGATTCACTCGTTAGATACGAAAGTTACAGAGATGCGAAAACTTAATTTTCCTGAATGGAAAAATATTACGTCAGATCAATGGATAAGATACTGTGCAGAATGGGTATAAAATAGAATTTAGTGTTTTTCCAGAACATACTTATGTTATGGATGAAATTCATTTTGCAAAAGAAAAGGCTGATATCGTAACAGGTGAAGTTGATAAGTTACTTTTGAAAGGTGCCATTGAATGGTACAGCAAGTTGAAGGACAGTTTATTTCAAACATTTTTCTGGTTCCCAATAAAAGACGGTTCTTTGCGTTTAGTTATAAATTTGAAAAACTTATTTGTTGAATACCAAAATTTTAAACAAGAAAATTTGTCTTTCGCTTTAGATTTAATTAACAAAGATGATTTTCTGACACCCATATATCTGACGGATGCTTATTTTAGTATATTCATGATGATTTCAAGAAATATTTGCGTTTTACTTGGAAAGGGCAATTAAATGAATTTCAAGTTCTGTGTTTTGGTCTAGCACCTGCTCTAAGAGTGTTTACTAAAGTCTTAAAAACAGTTTATGCATATTTTAGAAACTTCGTATTAATTGTATTTATTACATAGGTGACTCATTATCATTATGTATTAACCATGATTTGATACTTGCAGAGATGATACAAAAATTATGACACAAAAACTGGATGATCATGGTTATACAATTAATACAAAACATCTGTTCTTGTTCCAACAAAACACATTGTTTTCTCTGGATTAATCATTGATACAGTTTTATTTGAAGTTTTTTTCACAGATTAGAAGGTTGATAAAGTTATCTTCCTTGGAAATGATATGTTAAACAGGTCAAGCAGTGATTCTATACATAGGATTGATAGTTCTTGCGTTTAATGCAGTGACTTACTGTCCATTACATTATAGGGCCTTAGAGAGAAATAAAGTTTCAGATTTAAATGAAAATAATGGCAATTGTAATTCAAAATTGATATTATCTACAGATTCAGAGACAGAAATTTCTCGGTTTGATTAATAACGCCTCATAACAACCAGAAGGGCTCATCAGTATTTTTGTACTTTTCGAGAAATGACAAATATAGGTTTAACTAGCCACATGAAATCAGCTGATTGTGATAGAAAGCCCTTTCTTTGCAGAAACATACTCCTTATTGAGGTTTATCAAACTGCATATTAAGTTTGGTTAAGTTATGTACAATAAAGCCTTTTATGGTATTTTTTACTGATGAGCCCTTCTGGCTTTTTTGAAAATGAGAAAACCAGAAGGGCTCATCAGTTCAATTACTGCTTTCCCTTGTGGTTCTTAAGCCTAAAATGACAAACAATGCTGAATTACTTGTATATTTTTTTCAAATGATTGAACTGAAATAATGCACAAAATTATTCTTTGATTTTGTATGTTTTTCTACATCATTTTTAACATTTTTAAATGTCTTTTCATAATATTCACATTATTTGGAAAAAATTCACTTCTAAAGTTACGTTCATCCTTGACCAATTATCTGTATATAATGTTTGTCTACATATATCGAAACTGGAACATCTTCTGTTTCATGAGTCAACTGAAAAAGTTTACATTTATGCCGAGTCCTCATCATCTTCCATGGTATCAGGTTCTGGCAGGTGATCCTTTAGTTTCTGATTTGTTGTCAGTGAATTGTAAAATGGCCAGTGTATTGGTGGAATAGCAAATGAAGTGCACAGTGACAATAAATCAGCTTTCTTTTCTGTGGATATTGCACGTTTTTCTGTGTATTTTGGTTGCAGCAGTATGTTTTTGTTTCGACGTTCTCCTCTCTTCAGTTTCTTTTCAACATTAATTTCCATAAAATTGTCATCATCAAAAGTATATTTGAACTTGATGATGTTATCCCTGTCTCTGTCCACCTGCAGTATCTTAATCTTTATCCAATTAACTCGTTTGCCATCTGTAGTGTACTTGAAACTCCCAAAGTTTTCATTTGCCAGTTTCTTTAAATCAAAGAATTGGTTGAATCGTAAAGGTACCACAACATAAGGATTTTTCTTTCTTGCAAGCCGCACAACGGTGTCCCACTGGCTAGGAACAAAAATTGATGTTTTCTTCTTTGCATGTTCTATTGCAGAGTGCATGGAATCGCACTCCATGTGGGTATGGCCGCTTTCAAGAAACTTTTGTTCAATTCTGTCAATGTGAGTTGACTGCCTTATAACATACAGTAATCCTGCGGCAATGTATTGGTTTCTATTTTGACCTGAGCAACAATCAGAATATAAAACAACGTGTTTTATACTTCTAGGTAGTCCCTGCAGATGACTTATTAGGCAAGATCCTATTTCAGATGATCCCCTTGCTGCTTGGGTCTCGTCCTACAAGTAACATGTCCCATCTTTAGTTGAGAGGTCGTAGATCGACAAATTATAACATGACAATTTTCTTTTGTAGAACAGTTGGCTAACGTTTGAGCATGGTGTATATAATACAGCCTCTAAATCGAATGTTCCTACAAACATTGAGTTATCTGATTTTGCTCTCTGTTTATCTGCTTCTTTTGTCTCTCGTGCTCTTTCCTTTAATGTTAGATGTTCTTCTTGTTTTTTCTTATCATCTTCAGTAAGCATGTTGTTTTTTTCTTTTTCTTCATAGGCATTACACTGCTGACATGAATCTTTCTTCGGCTTGTGGAAAGAAAAATTGTATTCATTACAAAATGTCCTTCTATAAGTAATAAGTGACGCAGGAGTTACACCATCTTCCTCACACTTTGCTTTGTAAAGATCATACATCTTTGTTACTGACAAGTCCTGAGACAAAAACTTGCGACGTGTGTTTTTTCTTTGGTAATGACTTTCCATTACAGGAAATGATTCAATATGCTGGCGTATATGAGTTAAAGTCTCTGTAGATGTTTTATTTTTTTGAGAATGCCTTCCTCGCCTGTCTTGACCACTAAATGTTCCATGTGTTTTTCTACTTAAGGTGCATCGAACCATTTTGTCACTAATGTCTAGAGTACGCAGAAAGAACTGTTTACATACTCGTTGATTTATCCCGTTCACAGGAAGGTAATACGTTCTACTATTCTGTTTGTATGTTTTCCCATATCGGTCACTGACGGGTGTTACCACAATGTGCCTGCAAATAAAGTCACGTTTCCTCTCGTATGTCATACTCTCTTCATAAAATGATTCGAATATTTCAGTTCGTACATTATCTGGTACTTTTGTAGCGCAATTAAATTTGCATTTTAAACAGTTGTGTGGTTTAAGAGACTTCGGTTTGACCATTTGTTTGGTATGTGGTGAAAAGTACTCCTTTCCCATATTTCGGGACTGCTTACGGATATTCTTCTTCCACTTTTCTGGGTTTGATTGTCGTTTCCTAGTACGATTACTTTTGTCAGGAGATTTATATTCAGCGGACTTCCTTGGTGTTGCAATGCTTGCGTTAGCATTACTCTTATTCTTTACTGGTGTAGCAATAGGATTTGGGCATTTATTTTGTTTTGACGGCGATTTATATTCTTTGTCTTTTTCAATGCAGGCATCATAATGTTCAAATCCAGGAGTCGCCAGATATGCAAGTTTAAGTCTCTCCACAGGAATCTGAACTCCTTCACTGACCATATCTGGTGTTATGTGTTCCATGGGTCTGTCTAATCTACTTGAATAAATGGTTATTGGTGTTTGAAGTAAATTTGAAATAGCAAGTGGTGCAATGTCAGATACTTCCTTGTTCCATACCCCAGTCTTAGATATTTCATTTACTTTCACAATGTACTCATAATGTCTCTCTTGGTCTGTGCTGTCCTTTCTAAAAGTTATATACCCATTGTAATGCACTTCATTTGATCTCATGTGTTGACAAACCTTGTTGCGTAAATCTTTACCAGTAATTTGGCTGGGAAGCAGTTTTGATATCGAGTTGAAAAAACAGTCACCATTTGATGGTGTTTTCTTTTTCACTAAATTGTTACTGTGTAACAAATTACTTAGTCTACTTTTGTGTGATTTAAGGATCATCTGGTGAAATCTGTTTTCCAGCTTACTCTTACGTTTAATCTGCTGAAGTTTCTTGTCATAACCACAACTTCCTTTTCCTGTGTATTTTGCAATAATTTTCTGCGATACAGACTTCGTTAGTGATTGAACAGTTGTCTTGGACTGTTTCTTTATGTGCATCGTCGGTACTGTTTTTCTTCTTTTTACACTCTGATTTTTTCTGGTAAATTGTTTCTTCTTCCGCTTTGGGCGACATAATGCTATATCAGATAAATTGGAATCAGAGGATGGAGCGACTTCCTTTCGAATATCAAAATCCTTGTCCCGTACATCATCATCATAGTCTGATGAATCAGAGGAGGTTTGTATGGATTGGAACTTTTTGTAGTTTGGGAACTGTTTACTCAATGGCATGTCTGAATCGCTGTCTGAGTCGCTTGAATTATGGATTTTCCTTTTTCGTTTCCTTGTGGGTTTCTTCCTTAATCTAGTTGATGGAACACTGCTTTCAGAATCTGATGAATTAATTTTGGATCTTTTAATTCCTGTCTTCTCCGTTTGTTCTTGGCATGTTTCTGTAATATTTTCATTTGTTGATGGATCATTGCAAAATGATTTGTAAATATCTTCATCTGACCACTCTTCATCTGACATTGTTTTGGAAACACTAAAAATAAATAAAAGACATAATTATACAGGATTTTGTAAGTTTTAACCAGTACTTATTCTTTATTTTTTCACAAGTTAATGTTTAACTAGTTGTGGTTTTTTTATGTAAAATGTATAAAATATTGCAATAAATGACAGAAATATTCAAGTTGCATCTATTTCTCTTTAGCACAAACCATAACTTCATTCTTATTTTGATTTTATTCATAAAGATATTATTAATTATTTTTACAGCCATAAGGGCTCATCAGCAAAATATCACAAAAACCAGTTTTTTATACATATTACAAATCAAGAGTCCCTTCATTTTAAAGGAACTGATATTTGTGTGTAGTGATATAAGTATAAGCTGATGATTTATGACATATACGGAACAAAAAATATTTGATAATTTTTTCTTGTATTCAGCCAGAAGGGCTTATCAACATAATTTCCTATCTTTTCTATATTTAAATGACATATTAATTGTTCTTTTCATTTGAAATTGTATGAAAACTTTATAATAAATCACACTTTATAAAATATATAAAGCTACTTACCAAATATCTCTTTATAACTTTAGTTTGGTCAAAAAATTCGTCAGTTTATCCAACTCAACACATGTACATAAAATTTCTGTTAAATATTCTTCTTTCCCATTCTCAGATTACATCCTTACTTAATGAAAATAATGTAAACCATGTGTTTATAAGATAACAGGAAAAGCCATTAGTAATATTAATCTTCACTACAGGACACCGTTTTATCAGCATAATAACATCTTTCTTCTGAGCCCTTCTGGTTGTCAAATATTACTAATGAGACCTTCTGGCTGATGAAAATAATTTTTTTTACTGATGAGCCCTTAATGATTTGAGAATAATTTTAATTTGGAAAAGAATACAGCAAAACCCTTTTGTGTGTGTGAAGATATCATGTTTTAGTTTTACTTTGCACAAATATCTCATTTTTGGTGTTTTTGTTGATGAGCCCCTCTGGTTGTTAGGAGGCGATATGAAGTCTTAATTTATTCCGTACATTGCCAGCATAATATTTCATTGAAGAATATATGTTTTCTTCAAATTTTGACCTAGAAAAGATAGATAAATATAAATATTTAACGATTATTAATTAAGATGATAGAGACTGGGCCTGAAGTCACTCGAACAGAACACAAAAATGATTATAAAAAGCTTATAAAAATTCAACCATAAGCATGGCGAAATTAATTATATTTCCCATGCTATTTGTTTCACTTAATGACGATGTACATTATGAACAAAGAAAAAAACCTAAACACCCTCAACAATGCTTATCGATCGGACAGAGAAAAAAAATTGTATTAAGCGATATTTAATTCAAATATTTATTAAAATATATAAAAAGTCACAAAAAATAAATACATTTTGAAATTTGGGAGATTATACATTCTACCTGAAATTCTCAAAAATCAACACTAATGATCTACATTCTTAAGTGTGCTTCTAATAGGGAATCAGTGAAAATATCAATTGTTAAGGTGTTAAGAATTGTGAAATTTGATATTTTAAATCAAAGCCTGACAAAAAACCTGAAAAAATGATATAAAGATGTATGCCGTAGACCTATATTAAGTATCATAGGGGCCCTGAAAGAAGAAGAAATAAAAGGATTCAGAATATACAAAAGTGTTAAATTTATCACATTTTTCATGCAACTTCAGGTTAACGAGCCATTGTAAAGGCATTGATATGAGAAATATTTCGATAAATCAAAATCACATCATTGCGATATTTTCACGAATAAGTTTGGTTAAATATAGTTTTAAATTTTAATCTTATTTAAATAGGCGATTGATGTAGACAAAATATAAGAGCAGATATTATTTACAATACAAAATTACCAATGTAAAATCAATATGGAAAATTTAGGTATTTTGTTCAACATGTTCAAGGCCTAAACATACTGTACTGTAGTACGATTATGAAATGATATAGGGTGCCACTAGTAGAGCAGGAGTTGCTAACCCTTCCGGAGCACCTGAACTCACCCTGGTTTTTGTAGGGTTCGTGTTACTCCAGCTTTAGTTTTCAGTGTAGTGTTGTGTGTTCTATGTTTGTCTTTCGTTTCATTTTGTTGGCCATGGTCTTGTCTGTCCCTTTGGTATCTTCGAATTCCTTATAAAAATTTTAACCAACATCAAGGGTGGTTTAGGGTCTATTACGTCGTCATTTTACACGCAACCATTTTATATCTACGGTTTTTACAGATAATTAAAACAGCTATATATTTATGACAATATTTGAGCGATGGAAAAGATCAATTTTAAAGATATTTTTTTCTCCATGCGTGAATATAAAAATAGCAATTATAATATTCATTGAATGCTTCAAACATAAATTGTCTCCTTTTTTGCAAGTAATAATCACATATTGATCCTTTAAAAGTAAACAATTTGACATCTTTGAGTAAAGACGTATTTTCATCCATAAGAAGAATGATTCAAAAATAAAAGGGAAAGGTAACAGCTGCAATGAAAACAGAATTCTGAAAACAAGTCCAATGAGAGCCTAGGTTTTTGAATAGGGGATATTTCACTTGAACGACAGGGACTTTGTTTTTTTTTTTCATGAAAAACAGATCATGGATTTATACATAGACAAATAAAACAAAAATATTATTCAAACAAAATGTAAACGGTTTTTAGTTTCTTACTTTTCATCTAAGAGAAAAACAATTCCTGAAAACAGAGATCAATTATTTTCATACATGTTTGAATTTGGATATGAGAAAGTTATTGTAACAAGATAAAATGTGATTTCGAAAGTTCAAATAGGGCTAGATGGAATTCGTTTAGATAAAATACTGGCAAGAACATTACGAGCAGATCAAAACTATAGGAAGTCCAGCGTGGAATACCAATGTGCAAGATCAAAAGTGCATATACAAAGAGACAGAACCAAAAATTAACAGATTAAAAGATAAAACGAAAACAAAAAGAATCCCACGAAATTCTTAACAAAGCAGGAGTGGGGTCAAGTGCAGATGAGGGGTAAAGTTCAGTACACTAAGTCTTTAAAAACAAGGATAAGCTCAGGTACCCCGGAAAACAGGTAGAATCTGTTTCACAAATGACAAGTCGTGTTAATTAGAGGTTAGTCTCAATAAATTGCAGTCTTACCATTAACAGTAAATTACAATTGGAAGATATTCATTGTCATTTGTGAAATGGACCTTGCGTAGAGGTCAATCAAATCATTATGACGACCGAAAACATTCAAAGGGATGACGTAGGTTTTTTTGTTTAACTTGCAAACTGTTAACAGTTAAAAGATCTGTCCACAATGTTGTTTATACCCATTGGTTAGTGGTTAGTTCTAATTATTCAAATCTAGGCCATGAACTTTACTGAATCATTGCCCTATACACAACAATCAACAGTTCAATCATCAAGAAAAATGAATGCTTTGCACACATCAGAAACAAAGAACAAAATTATAGGGGAGTTTTAAATCTCTAATGACAAGACACGACTGTAAAGATTTTTAAATTGTTTTAATTATAGAGCAGTATATCTAATGATAAAATATAACGTATGATAAATCTGTCAATCAATATGCCATTGATCAATTTCGTCATATTTTAAAGAAAATGTACTATAAGAAGAAAAAAACATGTTTGATTAAATTAAAAGCAACGACAAAAATAGCATAAATTTTCATCATTAATAAAGTACAGTATGAATAATATCTATATAGTAAATTACTTCAGTATATCAAAACAAAGATACTTTTACTTCTATGTTGTTGATCGTTTAGAAAAAAAAAAAAAAACAATTCATCAAATTAAGAGAATGAAAATATTAATTGTGATTGTCAAAATTTAAGGGATTTATAAATGCTGCTATAAATATCCTGTAGTTGTTTTTGACAATTTTTCTGACTAAAGCGTCCTTCAGTAATTTTTAAAGCGGTCAATTTTAAAAAGTCGTTATATTTTTGGTTAAAAATGTTCTTAGCAGTTCAGAAATAGGTGCGCATTGTTGAACTACATGCACATTTTATACTAAGCCACGTCCAAAAAACCCCAAGTAAATCTAAAACACATGCATTAATAAATTTCCTTGTTTTATTGGGAGAAAACAACAAAGTACATGGAAAATATTCTGTCAGATTATCAAAATCAAACTTTTGCGAACTTAAATATTCAATAAATGAAAACATGTAATGGCAATTGTCAATAAAGTTTTATTTTTGTTTTCCGCATGTACATGACGTTGCCAAATTAGAAACCACACCTTTCGTCTACCACCTATATTTTGATCTACGTTTGTTTCTGTTGATCTTTACATTTAAGAACAAAATTAATTCATCAAATAAATTGCCATGGAAATGAAGGGAATATGAATTGTACTCTTATCATTAATATTGATATGATTTGTCTACAGTTGATAGTGTAATTTAATTTCCTGTAAAATCTCTCAGAAATTTTTATTTCAAATGAATGTTTTACTTAATGAGAAATTGTGTTGGTTTTATACTGATTATTTTGTTAAATTCATGTTCTTATGACACTTCATCAATTCATACAAAAAGCTGTGTATTGATGCTATAAACGAGATCCAATTCCACACTGTACATTAAAACACATACTAAAATTTAATCCGTATTGCACATATATAAGTAGCATCATATTATATATTAGAAAAAAATAAACGATGAATAGTCTCGCTTCCAGATTAACAAAACGAAACTTTAGCAAACTGAAATATTCAATGAATATACAAATTTAGGATGAAATTTAAACGTATAAAACGATAGAGAATAGTCATTTATTCTTTCTTATTTTGTGCAAGTACATGACACGTCCGAATATCCCTGGAAAACATTCATAATGCAATTTATCAAGTTAAGTCACATTCATAAATTGCACTTCGAATGGAAGTATCGATTTCGGGAGAAAGACTAGTAATGGTCGATAAAAATGGGAGATGTGGCATGATTGTTCCATGAAACAGCCATCCACCAAATTACAGTCGAATCTAAATTTCTTCAGGTCCCATTACAGCCTTTAACAATGATAATTGTGATAAAAATTTTAATATTGCCATTTGTTGCACAATTAATACACCAGTTACCAAGACATTGTTAACTTTTTTCATAAAATGATAAAAAAAAATTTCGAAACTTTTCCCTTATCTAAAATCCCGGACATCCAAGGTTGTGGTATTGAGGTGTTAATGCTACTGAATAGAGTTTACTAACTGAACATTGTTGAAATGCACACACGTCATATCAAATTCATAATGTTTATTCGATATTGGTAAACTTGTATTTAAAAAACTAATTGACTGACATAAGCATTTGACCAAAAAAAAAAACATAAAATTTAAGATTATTTAGTTTGTTTCAAATTTGTCATGTCTCTTTGAACCATGCACTTTGGTCACTCATCTGGGTATTCTACACTGGTTCACATCACAGACTATAGATCCTAATATTAAAATGAAAATATATGTGGTTAATTTTAAAGAAACTGCACTCCAACCACGAGAAAAACGGAAAAATTTTGGCACTATACTTTTTCAGGCTTTTTTAAAACAAGTTTGACCACAATGTTTATATTTAACTTTTCATTCTTGTTCAGATAAACTTTGTGTCCAAGCAAACATGTTTTTTTTACAATTTATAAATTTTTGCTAAATATGTAGAGTTATTTCTTTTATGAACCTTCAATTTTTAATAGTTAAATCGTGTAAGCTATGATGCTATCAAACTGAATAATAAATATTAATACATTGTAATAGCAATAATAATTATTATTATGACAATTATAATTAAAACAAATGATATTGACATTCCTATGTACTGACTTACTTCATATTTTCATTTATGAAATTAATATTTTTAGCTTTATTTCCATTTAATCTATTATTTGAACAACAATGCTGAAATCATTTGAAGTTCCATCTCAATTGTTGAAATTATCTGCTGTTTACTTGAATATAATTTGAGAAAATCTAAACAACTTGGCACAGTGCTGGTATAGCCCATCCACTGCCGATATCATGCCACCTGTATTGGGAAGAAATCATAATGCAAAGGTAAGGTTCAAAACTAACTGTATTTGGTTCTGTTGAATCCCAATTGAAATATGACATTTCAGTTCCATTATCAAACCTGAGAACTCCAGTCGATTTGTCTCCTTGTATCCTGACGAGATTTTCTATGACCGTAGTAGTTGCTGTAATCAGACAATCAAATGATTAATCAATTAATCTAGGAAACAATCCACCTAACAATAGGTCAATAACTTTATTATTTCATATTACTTGGTATTACATTAAACTTTGTAAACTTTGTAAATTGCGATAATGAATTACAGAACACAAAAAATAAAGTCTTGAACACTTTCAGTCTTGTACGGCTTGTGTTCATTTATACTATTTATTTTTATTAAAGAACATACATTTTACACTACTGAGTATCTTCTTATTTCTGAAACAGATATATGGAATGATAAGAGGGCTCAATTCTTTTAAATATCTTTGATGATATTGACTTAATGTTTAACGTATTAAAATAAAGAATATGGAATATATACCCGAAAGACATAGTCCACATCTTTTCCGGGTTGTGCACTATTTCTCGTTAAGCTGTTGCTGGTAAGCTAGTTCTAATTTTTTGTTCTTAAAAATAATGTTTTGCATTTTTCTCAATTATCAAAAAGAGTGTTGATATAATAAAGAAATCAACAATTGTAAATGCCAAAAATTCACTGCGTATTACGTATGTGGGAGATTTTCATGACTCCTATGAAATTTAGAATTTTCTCAGAAAAATGAAACTCTTTAAATGTTACGTAAAGGAGTTCTAGTATAATAATTGTGTTAAATTATATTTTTAGATTATTTGGTTTACAATAACAAAATCATTAATTTCTTAAATGCATTGCTTATTTGTGTTTAAAAACTAGTAATAGTTATAATGATAATTGAAGACGAAACGAGAACAAATAAATCAATTCCAAATAATATAAAGGATGCCTCGCTGCTCAATGTCACTTTTCTTCTACTTTACTTTAAGATTTCAAATATGATTTTAAACAAAAAAACTACATTTTAATATGAGATACTCAGTTATTGCTACTGGAATATTATCCCAATAAAATAAATTAAAATCTCAAGAATTTTTTCGTGGAAAATAAGTAGCAGTATTTTCAGAAATCCGTGAAATTTATAAAGTATAAAATAGAGATAGGTCTGATTGTCCATGAGACAGCAATCCCCCAATTATCAGTCGATTGTTAACTTCTACAAGTCCTATAACGGCCTCCAATAATGAACCGGTGTCAATACCATAACAGGACTGTTAAAATGCCTATTTCTCTTCTTGGAAATCACTGAAATTTATCAAACCAAAGAAGACTTGAAAATCCAGTGAAATACCAATTCCGAAAATCCTACTTTCTCCGGTTTAAGTTGTGAATCATGTATACAGCCTGATCGACAAATGGGAGAAAATTATCGATAAATTTGGAAATAAATAGGAATGTACGCTCATTGCAAGTAAGTTGACAATTTTTAAGAATTTTTCGACAATTTGATTATAATTCATGGAATGAAACCGATGTTGAACGGGTACGTCAATTCCTTTTTATATATTGAAATAGGGGTGTCGGTCATATTCCGATGTCATGTACCACAGGCACTTTTATCTTTCCATTTCTGAATGAACAGTTATTTTGACTATTTAATCATATCAAAATATTAAGCGCAACTTTCACATATAATTAAGGGACAAGGATTAAAGGGGGAGGGTTATATATTCGTGCGTAGGAAAAATGGATTGATTGATTGATTGGTGTTTTTCGCATCGTCGGCAGTATATCAGCCATATCGTGGCGAGAACATGATTATATTTACTAAAATGAAATCAAAATAAGATATATAGTACTAAAATGGTC
>JAULBM010308319.1:0-14291 GCA_032357055.1 Geukensia granosissima | reverse complement strand
TGCAACCCCAAATATTAAGGATATGTTAACCTCTGATTATAGTTGAATAAATAGTCTGAATAAAATTTCAAAGGAAAATTAATTTTTAGAAAGCAAATCTCTATGAAATTCTGCCCTCCCACTTTATGATATTCTGACCACCTACCTAGGTTATATTAACCTCATTTATGTACTATTCAGACATTGATAGGGGGTTCGAAATATCATGACCCCCGGGTTCCTTATACATATGATATGTTTACCCCGGGTCAAAATATCATATGAAACCGGAATAAAAATAAAGTGAAGGGTCTAACCTATTCGAAATAAAATTATTTAAGAGACTTTTTCCGCCAAGGAGAAGTTTTATAATGATTCTTTCGTGTGTTGTTCATTGTACATGTTTTATTCTGCTTTTTTGCATTTGGTGATCTACTTATAACCGAACAGAAGTAAAGTAATTCAAAAATACCAAAGCGCAGACCGAAATCTTCAGTTGGAGTACAGGCAAGCCCATGTCAACACAATGAAAAGAAATACAAATATAGAACACACACACTCAAAACTAAAGCAGTCCATGTAGTGTGATTTACAAACAAAAACTATGTTGTTAGGGGCTTTATCGGAGGGGACGACAACATATTTTTTATATAGTTCAGAGAGATTTTTGGCAACACTTGAAGATCGATTTCGCGTATGTACCCATAGATCTTTTTAACTTGTTAAGCCGTATTAGTATCAACGACCCCACAGCCTTCACACATTCGGAAAGGGTTTCTAGTATTTATAAACGCCACAAGTATCAGACATTTGTTTGTTGGAAGGTTTGTTCTATGAGATATTCTTTGAGTTATTTGTAATTATTTCATTCAACAGAAAATATGAAAACGGTTCAGTATATATATTTTTCCCTGATGAAAACATGTATGAATATACCCTGTCTACAGACCTACAATAGACGTAGCAGAGCCAGGTAAACGGATATTTGCGACAGTAAAATTAAGATTTACGTCGGAAAAGCTTAAAATACAATGCAGTTATCTCCATTCTAATGCAGCTGTAATTCAAAACCTTTGATTTATATTTAAAAAAAAATGAAAAAAAAAATTCCGCGAAAACTTGTTGACGTTTTCCGCTGATAAACGTCATAGAAACAATAAAACATCACTTGAAAGATTTATTGTGGAATGGGAAATGCGGACATTTATAAGCTTCGTGTACGCTTCAAATTTGGATAAAATTGTTCTAAAGTGAGTTTTTTCGTTAGACATATAAAATATTTTGGGTATTTTATTGCATTTGGCAAGCAATAAATGCAGCTTTTATGAGAGTTCTTCTTAATTACGACAAATAGATTGTGAATTTTACGTAGAATGCAAGCCAATCAAATAAGGTGTTACAAAAATATTGCATTAGAATGCTAGATTGCCATTGATATTATAGCATACGCATATTTCCATCCTCCGTTTCAGGGTCATATCCGCTCCGCTTTCAGACTCCGAGGATAACATTGACGAGCTTGCGAGCTTGTTTCCTTGCGTGGAGGTTGACTTATTTCGTGTCGGAAAATTCACATTAAAAACATCAAAATTTTCAAATATAATTTGAAGGTTGCCTAATTTCAATTTTTCACAAGATATAAGGTTATTTCTTGTGTATGCATATACGTCTCCATTTCAAAATATGATTAAAAACTGTAAAAATGAGCAAAATTAAACATTTTATCAAATAGGCAACACTGGGGATCATTTTGTACATAAAGTGTCAAACATTGTTTTCTGTAAACTACCCCCTATACTGTTGAATCAGAAATTTTAGTTTTCGGCAGATTTTCTTGGCAAAAGTGGCCTTTTATGCTTCTACTCAATTAAAAAAACTGCAAAATTCCAGTTCAGTATAAAGTTTTATGAATTTTTAACGGATCATTAGTGGTGTATCAAATGTATTCAATGTGCTTCACTTTCAAGCTTAGATTTAAAGTAACAAAATATGGCGGTCTTTCTATTTTCGGGTAATAAAAAGCAAAAGAATGATATGTATTGTGCTTTTCACATAACCGTTCATAAAACTAAGCCCCCTTATGTGGTGTATCTTTCATAAAACTTATAATGTTATCGCAATAATCTTAACTTTAAAGTTTTGAAATCAAAGAAAAATTTAATCCAGATTTAACGGAATCTTCTTTGTGTATAAATAATTTCATCAAAGCTGCACTCGGTCGTAGAGTCAAGCACAAACATTTATGCAGAAACTATTAAAGTTATGAGGTTTTGTCAAATAAATTCTTTAAAAACTGACTTATATCTAAAGCTGATTGATTTGGCCACAAATTAAGTGACTTTAATGGCCAATAAAATGTTCATGTAATCCTCTGGTCTGTAATCTTCTTACAATACTATGTGAGAAAAGATTGTCACCCTACTTACTCTGTAGCCATTAAATTAGCACCATGATGTTAAGGTTACCACATATAAGGACTTACTCATAATAAAGGTCGTAACTGGGCTGCTAGTTTTGCAACTAAGGTAATTATTCATAACAAGTTTGAAAAATATAACATTTTTACGTTAATGTTTTTTTTACTTTTAGATTTAAAGAAAAAACAGGGTTGCAGATATGATCGATGGTGTAGTTTGTATTCTAAGAAACTTCAGTAAATCCCCCCCCCCTTTTTGTACCAAATTACCATATAATACAATAAAGGAAGTTTATTTTGCATATCAGTAGGGTCTTACTAACCAGTTGCGACGTTGTCTGAACTTTTCAATAAGTTATTTATCGTTGCGAAGTCATTCATACATCAGAAATGATAACTCATTGGGTAATTTACCTCCAATAAACGTCATATTAATTAATCAGAGTACCTTAGTTCTTATAGTTGTGATCTTTTCCCAAATAAATAACACCTTTAATCGTTGTATCAGAAGTAGGGATTTCAGCTTAAACTTTTCTGTAGAACTTTTGTCTGAAAGTCTGCGTAGAGCTTCTATGTGAAAGAAGAACTATAACTATTGTACTTATTTAAATGGATGTGCAGCTCACGTAATTCCGTCCCGGAAATCTTGAGAAATGGGTAAGATAAAGGTTAATTATTGGAATTAACCCAAAAAAAAAAAAAAAAACAGCAAAAGTCCTGTCAGACCGTATAAAAGTCTAAGTCTCAAAAAATCTATAAATTGTACAAGCCCTGTGCAATAGCAATAGCGTTTAAAATTCATATGCACCGCATGTGTTGTTGAGAAATATTTGCAGCCGGGGGATGAAAGTTTTAAACATCCTACATAGCAAACGTTTACCACTTGTGGATTTATTTACAGATATATACTGTTTTCTATATCTCTCGTTCCGACAGAGTAAAATTTATTCAGATAAACATTTAACAATTTTCATTGTGATGACCTAAATTATTGTACAAAAATAACGAAATACATACAAATATCGGTAAAAAGGGCCATAAAAGACAAAACTGAGAAATGTGTCAGCATGAAATGCATGTTTACATATACAAATGCACAACTTGTGCCGAGAATTTATTGGACAAATTTTATAATGGAAAATTAGAACTACTTGTCCCGTGATTTATTGTATGGATCTCAAATTCATACACTGCAGTGTTAGTTTGCGCAAGTAAAGACGTAAGTCGTCATAAAAAGGAAGCGTGAAGTTTTATGTCTGGGATAACTATAGTTGTAGACTTTCAAGAGAAAGACCACAACTAAAAATATGCATATTCAGCCTTCATTTAAGCAATAACCTGTCTTTGTAACACTGCAAAGAATCTCTTATTTATTTGGGTACTAGTTTACTAGATTTCCATGGGGGATTTCCGTGGAGCACGGAGCAAGTCCTTAAAAGTAGTGCCTTAAATTTCCTTTCAGCAAACATATTGTTAACAAAATAAAAGAGCAACAATTGGAAATGCCTAAATTTCACTGCTTATGAAGCGCTTTCCTGGATTAACTTTCATCAGGTACGCTCGTGAGTTAATATTGAAAACCAGGGAATCATTTGCAAGCGGAGAGCCTTACTGCTTGTAGAACAGTAATTTCTGGTTCGGATTAGGTAACTTGATACAGACTAAAAATATAAGAATTAACAATGTAGGAAAGATGTAAATACTATCTTTTCGAAATACATTTCAGTACACAAAAATAAATAATACCACTCTAACACAGTGAAGTTTTTAAGGACCTCCAAACAGCACAAGACAAAAACTTCACAATAATATTTATAAAAAAAATACTAAATGAACGCAGGAAAGACATAATCCGCATCTTTTCTCGATGTTGCCTATTCCACCCAACTAAAAACTAGAATTGCAGGATCTCAGTAGCAAAACATTCTAATTATTCTTGCTTTAATTCTCTATTTAAGGACCAAGTTATTACAGGAGATTTAAATGCAGTAGAAAACGAATGAATCCCCCTAAAAGGATTCTTTGAAGTATACTTAATCTATCAACTGAAAATAAAACTTCAATTTGTTGATCGATTCTGCAGGGTATAATGAAAAAAAAATTGACAAATTCAGAAAAGAAGGACGTTAAAACCGTAAAGACACTTATTCTTATTAGAATCGGTGAATTCAGAAGATCCCTTGGTACAAAAGAAACATACACTTTCAAATCTTTTGATGTTTTCAATTTCTTAAAATCATTCATGTTAAAGATGTTGTCGTTACAGCAGATAAGGCCAAAATAACGCTAGTTTTTGTCTCAAAGAAAATTTTACATTGATTGATTAATGCACGAATTAAGTATTGGTAGAACACAGCAACAATAGCTATACTTACGTTGAGGAATGTCATCGGCCATTATTTCACTGCATACTTAATTTTCAAGGGTGGGATAAAATGCAGTGGTTTATCACATAATCTTGCATGTTCAACTAAGCCGGCAAATATGCTTTAAACTTCAATTCTGCAATATATAAATTTGGTCCGAGATTGTTATTTTGGCACGAGCTATACATGAAGCGGCATTAATCGAACTTGGAAACCAAAAAACTTGAGAGATGTATTGGATATTTTATACTGGAAATCTCTGTTGTCTTGTTAACATCAAATCGTTAGATTTTGCTATCCTCTATACAACCGTCGTTATGATACTAAAATAAAAAATATATGATTCAATGCGCGGTTATTTTCTAAAAAGGCTACACATACATTGTTACAGGTGGAAACAACCACTTTGTCCAACACCACACAAATCTTACAGCAAATGGAGGACATGCAGACGATGTGCATTCCAATGGGTACGAATTGTCCTTATCTCTTTGCCGATCGTTTTTTTTTCCTTATTTAACGAACATCATTTTCGAGGACTATTGCGGAACCAAGACAGAAAGCTAGCCCAAACTTATGATTTCTGAATTAAAGACACAACAAAAACATCTTAAACTGTATATTATCTTAATCTTAACGTCGAATCTGACACTGTTTAAATACAGACAAAATTCTATGACAAACGTGACGACTTTACCTTCCCAGCCATAGACTAAAGCATTCAAGCTGTCATAGCGTATGGCGTATGCATCTAAGAGCTTATAAGAACTTTTATCCATTAGAGTAATTAATTTACTTGACGATTTAGCTACTGACACAGAAACTACGCAAATGAGAATACGTTGCTTCCCGGCTGACATCATCACTAAGAACTTTTATGGTCAACACCACGATGTTCTTCACCTGTATGGATTATAACCGTCAAGAGATTTTTGCAACAAAATAGTACTACTCGCTTTCTCTGCGAGAAAATTGAAACCCATTGTATCATATGTTTTAGTAATAGTTATGATCTTGATCTTTGAACCCTGTTATTAATGTTGGTTGTAAAATTTAAAGAAAAATTTCCCCTATATTCCTTGGACTGACAATCACTCGATCTGAATATAAGGAAAACGCGACAGGTTTTTAAAGATGCAGGAACTACCTAGCATCCCGGACCACTAGGAATTACCCCTCGCCCTTTTTTGGTTTGCTCGTTATTGGCTATTTATTTATATGTGTGTGTGAGTGTAAGTTCGTTTAATTTACCTGATGAACTACAAATGAACAATTCCCCGCCGGAATAATCAAGCGTCGAAATTTACTGTAACCTATAATGAAGGGGGCAAACAGCAGCAGAGAAATGAAAAACTTTATATATACGGAATGCAAAACATTTCTCCCAGAGATATAACAGCAGATACTAAGGAATTGTGGAGCTCCAACCGTCCTCCACATAACGACCCAGAAGAACATAAAGCACCGGGAAGACCTTTGAAATAGCCTAGACAAGGTTTATCTTTTTTACAATGGAACTTACAACAAATAGGGCTTTCAGGAACAACCCTGTAGATAAGGCGGATCACAGTGTTTAACAAACCTTCTTGATATTTACACTTTTTGTAACAAAACTGGAAAATGAAAAAGTTTGGAAAAAGGTCAAAAGGGTTAACAAAAAACATTAATAAAATATTGTTAACTTTTATACTGCTGCATTTTTTATTAACTGATGATAATAATGAATTTAATGTGATGGAAATGTAAATATTGGACCTTAAGATATGTTTAATACCGTCAGATATATAAATTTGGTTTTCGGTGCATTTCAATCGGAAGGACTTTCGGGAATATCAAAAATGATGTTAAGTGTGACGCAACCGGGAGTGACATAGACCGGAAATGAGGTCATCGGAAGACATGTGACCATAAGCGGAAGAGACAAAGACCGATAATAACAAACCGTAAGTACGCATGCACGCGGAAGAGTTCGCCAAAATTATCCGTGATTTTGGTTTGAGGGACTTTTCAGGTGTTGTGGATTTTCTCGGGGTTGTTTTTGTTTTAAGCCCGTACTTAGGTTGTAGACATTATATTTTCTGCGCAAGCGAGAGCAGAAGAAAGCAATTTTTTCTGATATCGGTCGTATCGACTGTTTTCGTCTTATTGTATGATTTTCGGAATCCTTCTAAGTTTTTTAATGATAGACCTTGTACAAAAAAAGTGGACACCGTAGTCTTAAGAAGAATTTTATCTGAAATCTTCTACTCCTAACTGAACGGTTAATGGAGAACTTTGTATATAGATGTTGAACAAAGAATTGTATCATATTGGTCTTAACTTGTTATAGGCAAACAATCAAAGCTGTCTTCTATTATGTACAGATTTATGTTTCATGCATTTATTTTCTAACCAAAATGTTAGCTTTAAATAGTTGTCTTGTGAGAAAAGTTTTTTTTGGATGTGGTAAACCATTTAGCTGGAACCAACAAGGTTTTATAAAGTATATATGGCTAAAGGTTGACGCATGATAAATTTCGACAAAATTGGCAAGAAAATTTAAAATTTTTAAAGCAGCTGTTGGTTTAGAAGAATATTTTAACAGCTTTGACGAAAAAGATTTAGTTTTATGTTAATTTGTTACTGTTATTCATAAGCTGCCAATTAAAAGCAGTAAATGGCAGAACGTTGAACGTGAAAAAAAAAAGATTATGTTTCTTATGTAATTTAAACATTGGAGATGAATTTCACCATATTTCAAAATGTTCATGTTTCAAAAATGACAGAAACTTGTATAGAAATGTGGTAAATAAATTTCGTTAATTTAAACACAACCCATTGGTACTTGTCAGTTTCATAAATAAACTTATACGTAAAGGTTATTTTTATTACAGTATTTTAAGATCTTTAAATATCGTCTGTTTTGGTATCAACATAGACTCTCTGCTCAATAATTTACAGCAAAACTAATTTCATATTTTGTGAAATTTTTTTCCTTCATGTTGTAAATACCTTTTTAATATTGGCACTTGCGCAACACCTTGTTTTCTTTGAATGTTGATGACATTTTTTCATTAAATCCAACCGGACGTGTTTGATGTCGATGTTTGAGAGGACCAGATGTGTTAACAACTGTGTTTGGATTTTGAACTGGCTGTCAGAAACAGCGAGTCGGTACATCTTGTTGTCTCTTGTTTTATTTGTTATTGTCTGCGTATTACATACCGACTGCAAAAGTTAAATATTATAAATGCAGTTGTTTTTTTTTAAGTTTAGTTTAATTTCGTGTTGACACACCCCCGTCCCAGGTTAGGGGGATTGAGGTTACATGTATTCTAATTTTAAAGAAATAGTGTTCTACAAAAGCAAAAAAATCCAAAATGAAAACTTATTAATAAAAAGTGGGAACCTCTGGCTAACTTTAAAGTGTACAACAACGCATGCTTAAAACGTTCTTCAGGCTCGAGGGCTTATTCAAAGGAACGATTGCAAATGCTTAAGTTTTATTGCATAAAACCGGTAATTTCTTAGGCCCTGTTCACACTACAAAAGTTAATCCGGATTAACTCAGGTAAATGTGCATTAAGTCACTTTGCGTTAACACTAGGTTTGATTTAATCCAGATTAACTTAATCCGCATTAAGTTGACCCGGATCAAGTTAATCCGGATTAAATTATAGTGTGAACGCAAAATGTGGATTAAATCTGACTCACAATAAGTAACGTTACTTGTGGTCTTTTGATTTTAAAGTTTCGAATTTAATCCAGAACCCAAACGCTAGTGTGAACTCAACAGGTTGCCTGTATACTGGCTTAAGTTGATTCGGATTAAATTAATCTGGATTAAGTTAAGCCAAGTGTGAACAGGCCCTTTTAATGTCTATACGACCTGTTCAAGAGACATTGTTGTAGATTTTCTACATATTAATTCTCTGTTTACTTATCATATTTCTCTGTGGTTTATGATAATAAATTAATATACTAGAAATTTTCGGAAAACGAAATGAGACCGTAATAAATGGAAACAAATCAGGTGCTGCTGTCTTGTTGTTGTTTTCTTCATCATTAAAAATTTAATAAGGTACCCGTTCGTTTTCTACAGATATTTCACCGATATTTGGACTAAAGACGACTAAAAATGACAAAAATTTTTCGTTGTGAAAGTAAGATACTATTTCTCTTCAATAGTTAAACAAAAACTTCCAATGATGTTCAATCAAATATTTTGTTAACGTCTATTTTAGACCTGAATTTAGATTAATTTAAATATTTATTGTACTATCACAATAATAACACCCTGATAACACCGTGGTGTGCAGAATTTCGAATAACATAAAACTGTTTCAATCGAAGGAGATCATAAAGGTCATGCAATAAACATTAATTTCCTTTTATGTTAACATAATTCTTTGTTTCCTGGTCTTAAATTACTATCAAATGTTTCTTATCCCGCAGAGCAATGGTGACACTGCAAAACAGAGTGAAACACAAGATGGGATAGTATATTTCTGATGATGGAAGCAACTAGAATTTTAAACCAAAATGTTTACATCAGATATCATATGAATTACCAGTAAGTAGAAGATTAAAACTGAATAGACTATTTTTAAAATTAAAATGAATTTGAGAGCTTCTTTTGCAATATTTGAATCTTTGACTTCCTTTGTTTCGGTTCTAATGCTACTGGTGAGAGGTTACTACTTGAAATGTACATATAGCATATCTAATTTTTTCCATATTTATTTAACATTGGTAATTTGGTATCTCCAACAAACTGCTTGTTAAAATAATGTGACATCGTCTGTGGTGTGTAGGGCAATAAAATATAGAGACAATATTTCTCCACTTCAAGTAAAAATATCAAAGCATAGTTATGCATTCCGAACACAAGATTCACCATCAAGACAAAAAGGTGATCTGATTAAAATTATAAATTGCATTTCTCTAGTTTTATGATTATCAGTTGAATAAAATCGAGCATTGAATTCAAGATCTAATTGATCTGTATTAATTAATACAAACGGGAGGAGACCTGGATGAAACGCCCCACATAAATATTAATTGTGTAGTACATAAATAACATATAGGAGCAATGTAAGATTTAACTGATCTACACTACACCAATGAAACACGAAGAAAACATTAGATCTGATTGATCTGCACCATACAACCAACACACGGGAGCAATGTAAGATAAGACTGATCTACGCTGCACCAATAAAACACGAAAGCAACATAAGATCTGATTGATCTGCACCATACAACCAACAAACGGGGGCAATGTAAGATTTTAATGATCAGTTATCAATAATTCATGGGAGCAATGTAGGCACTAATCTTTATCGTGCACCACACCAATACCACACGGAAGCAACATTAATTATAGGTGTCAATGCTCCGGATTTAAACCAGAGCCTCCGGTTTAACCGCGTCTACCGATATGAACCTTGAAATCTTTAGGATTGAATTCAATAAGAAGACTGCTCATGGAGAAAATAACATTCTCTATAACATCAAATTTATCACTAGCTTTTTCTGTTCAGGAATTTCAAATAACTCTCATGAGCATTTGATTGAATACAGTAATGTACGTCACACGGTGAAAGACTAGACAGAGAAAATGTGCTGGAAATAGTTATTTTAGAAATATAATATTTCAGGGTAAAATAACGGAAACAGTAATGTGTAAGCAATGGTTTAGCCACAGAAATGATAGTGACACCAGAATAACACCGTGGAAACGGTTTTACTGGGCTTAACATATGTCTTAGATAAATAAATATACCATACACACCGTATGCAAGCGAAAACAGCTAGGAAGGTGAATGCGCACCACAAGAGGTGGCTTTGAACAGTGTTCTCTTGACATGAGGTATGAAAAATTTTTAAATTTTGCAAATTAATAGCCCACCCGGGAAAGAATACATTCTTCAACTAAATGCTAGGTCTTTTTTGTAAGAAGTTGTTTAGAAGGTCAAGACTATGTCAGACTTGCTCAAGAGCTCCGAATTCCTTATTCCAACATAAACATTAATTTTATGATGATACCACCATCTTTTTTTCTTAACGTCAGTGTTTTTCTTACTTTTTTAGTTTTGCATCATAACTCTAATTTTCCTGCTCTGAAGGTATGAGAGATAGGTACATTTATGTGTACTCAAAACAAATGGATAGGTATGAACAATTTTGAATAATCACATTTAGATTTAAAACATCAAATATTTTACTTTATAATTACCTGCAAATTTATGCATTTTATGGTGCACCGGCGTGATCTTATTCATTTTTACCAACGGCTTGTAAAAGATTTAGAAGATTATTTTTAACTTATTTTACTTAAACCGTGATCAGATAAGCTCTGAATTTTGTCAAAGGATAGGTATACATATATCAATTGTGTATCATTTTCCTTTGTTGAAGCTATCTTTTTAACAATATCTTCCGAGCTTATCAAGTAAAATGTCGCGTGAAATCGGAATTTTAGAGCTTATCATATGAGTGAAAAGAAAATTGCCCCTCTTGGATTTCATCTTTTTGCAAATAGAAAATTTTTATGATATTCAACTTAGTGTGGGGTAGACCTTTTCAAATACAGTCGGCGTGATCAAACAATCATTAACATCACATGAGAGACAAACTCCAACAAGTTAGCAGATATAATTATTGCTTTATCTCCTTAACGTTATTCTAGTTACCAATAAAAATATTAACTAATTTTCATATAATGGATAATTAATCAGTAGTATATGTAATATACTTGTCTTTTAATAGTATTATAGTTCATAGTTTCTACTTCGGGTATGTTTGTAGAAAAGGGATAGGGTCTGCCGCTTGCAATCTCCAGGTTTTACTAGGATTGGATAGAAACCACATAGCATTAAAAGGATAAAAATATCCTTTAAATTTTCTTCCCAAAATTAGAATGAGAATTAATCTGACATCGTTAAGCTCTTATAACAGTTTATGTAATATTTAGAGTAAATTCGTGATCAGATGGCACTCGTAAACAAATAGCGCAAACAGGGTTTTGAACAAGTTATCGTCAAAGTAACAATTTACTTCCGCTCCGAGCTTCCCTCATCCTCATCGTCAACAGTTCGTTGATCTTGCAACTTTCTGCTATTATTTAAGCTTTCAAGTTATTTTGCAATGTCTGCGCCTCTGTTTACTACTGACTGTCAATTTTCACCACCCTTATGGTTAGGTACTTGATGTGAAAAAAACCTATGTATGTGACATTATCAGACCCGAAAAAACCTGCCACAAAAAAATTATCTTACATTTAATCATAAACATTTCGAAACAAGATATTTTGGTAATCCATTGCCGTCGAAATTCAAATCATTTGTTCAATTTAGTATTGTGAGTCAAAGTGCAGATACGATAAAAACTGTCCATCAAAAGATTTTCTGTCATTGTTTTGGACGTTAAAAAAAGCTTTCTTGAATGCTATTTCTGACTACGGTAATCGAAATCGAAATAATGTTTTTCATTTCATATTTCCCAAATGCTTAATTGACAATGAATCCCTTTTGTGTTTGGTGCGTATAATATCCCATTTAATGATTTACAACAGCTGTCCGATTTGATGTTTTACAAGAGCAACAATTTTGCCTATCCCATTTGATGCGTTAAAACATCACAATTTTACCTACGCCATTTGATACTTTTCAACAGCTATAATGCGACCCATGTCATTTGATGCTTTTAAACAGCTGCATTGTGGTCTATCCAATTTGAAGCTTTCGAACAGCAGCAATTCGGCCTATTAAATTTGATGCTTTACAACATCTACAATGTGACCTTATTGTACTTATACACAGGAACACGTTATAGCTTAACCTTCAATAGCAACCATTTACAACTTTTAAGCATTCCTAGGGCTATTCGTTTTATTATTTGTTGCTAGTTCCTAGCGTTTAAGCTAAATATTGACATTGGTATATATGTAGTTGTTACAGTACTCTCTTATTGAAAAAAAATCGCTTTTGGTAGATAAATCAGTTTGTGACTTGTTCACATTACAGTCATCTACCGCACTCAAAGTACCAGAAAAACGGTGGAAATTTACAAATCCAGAGGTCCACACAAGGCCATCAACAAGGGTAGAATACCACTCCTTGATAAAAGCTCTAAATCGCCCCAAATGAATAAAATGTGGATAGGTAAAATAATACTGCTTTTATGCATTTATCTAAATATCATCAAAACGTAACAAAACATTTAACACAAAGACAAACCTAGGACCACAATTCCTGACTGAAGACAGGTACACGAGACGTCTGGTTGGGTTAAACTAGTTTAGAGGTATTCCAACCCTCCCCCAACGAGTGGTCAAAGGACGAACTCAAGGAAAACAAAAACAGTGAGAAATGAATTGTAAAAATCAAACGGAACTTCATCCAAACCGACTAGAGAGTACCCGAATCACAATAAATATACTTGAAAAATACTTGAAAAAAAGAAAAAAAACCTCCCTTATGAATAGTCGCAGTTATCGAAAGCAAGCTCAGTGTGAGACTCCTGATGATTAGACATCAAGTTTCTCAACACAACATGTCAAACACATTATGTCCGACGATTTAATATTACGTTGTGAATAAACGTGAACAAAGACGAGATGGATACAATGATAGATTTATTTATATTCGTGCATGAATGCGATAAGTTTATTAATATATAAACCAACAAAAACAGATAATGTTCTGATTAAAACGTCGAACCTGTACCCTTTGTGAATCAG
Source organism: Geukensia granosissima (assembly GCA_032357055.1). NCBI lineage: Eukaryota > Metazoa > Mollusca > Bivalvia > Mytilida > Mytilidae > Geukensia > Geukensia granosissima. Next base: position 808 of record JAULBM010308319.1, on the reverse strand, counting down.
TTGATCGTTTTAATGTATATGCTTTACATGTGATGTTTTCATATAATGTAGGATGTGATAACCCTTATCGTATCAAAATTCTTAATTGCAGCCGTATTTTTCTTTTAAATCTTTGAAACAGTAATTAAATTCTTTGCAGGTGTTTAGAAGCTTGTGATATCTCTATCCTGACTTCAAAAGTTTACCAGTAAAATGTAAGTGTATACATATCCTCGAAATACAGTGTATTTTCCTTCCGCAACGCAAACATTTTTCGAAAACAGTTCCGCATTGTAAGAGACAATGTGTGGGTTACAAGCACAATTAGCTGTTAGGCATGTTCGTACAAGCGTTACCGCTTCGTTGCGGATGTGAAATCTCCAATAGGTTTTAAATCAATTGTGCAAAAATATATATAAAGTTTACCAATGTTGCATATCGCTTTGTAAAATGGCTCTATATTATTTTTTTCACGTGATCTTCCTCAAATTTGTATCCAGCAGCTATAATGTGGCCTCAACAGCTGAATTGGGTTTAACATGGGCACAAAGAAAATTCGCTAAAATTTTCTTGTCTAAAGCTAAGCTTATTGGAAAACCCTCCATTGGAATTGTCCTAGGTGGTCCCTTCTTAAACATTTATTCAGCAGTTATCACCGCAACAACCGAATTGATTATTAATATGGGATAATAAAGAAGCCAACAGAACTTAATTGAAATGGTCTTAATAGGTGGTCATTGAGCACTCCTTCAACCAACACTGCATCCATTACCAAACTGTCATTGAGCACTCCTTCAACCAACACTGCATCCATTACCAAACTGTCATC
>JAULBM010308308.1:0-14291 GCA_032357055.1 Geukensia granosissima | reverse complement strand
AAGATGAGTTTTGAATGTATGGAAGCCCACTGGAGACACTGAAAGACGACCAGTACCCAGCGCGACTATTGTCGCGCTTAGCAGGTTAAGGGTTAATATAAAACAATGGTCTAACAAACAAACAAACAATAGTTATATACATATCATAACAATGACACATCAAATACACCAGGTGACAGGATGTCCCTACAAGGTGACAGGTCAGAGGTCACCATGACTTCAAATGATGTTACAAATCAGTAGTAAAACACATGCAACTAACTCATATAGAAAAACATGGAATCCATGGTTGGACTACAATTGTTCAACTTGCTTGTTGGAGTGCAATTCCACATTATATGATATTTAATTCAGAAAGAATTTTCATTGAAACCTATCACAGATCTATTAAATCGTTGTATTTTTGAGTCACAATGTACATGTAGTGATGTATGCATGGATTGTAACACAGAACAATCTTATGTAGTCATCTGACCCTCTATCTCAGCCTTTTAAGGGGAGACTACTGGCCATGACTTTATAACAATAATGCACTAACATTGAGCCCAGGTGTTTATTCAATCAATATAATGCAGAAATCAATGATTTTTTATAAGAATGACTTGATACTACAGTGTAACAGATTTCATGTAACATATAGCTATAATAATGTTGATGATGAAACTTCAGTGTTTACTTGTATATCACAAGAGCTCATTCAGTGAAAAGGTCGTACTTTGACCTCCTGAAGGTCGGTGTTGCTACCGGCTATAGATATGAAGAAATTCTACAGTACAAAAACAGGACATCTCTTAAAAATTCATCAAATCTGACCTCTGTTATTTAGCAGTGTATCCCACATGCTATTATTTTGATAGTTTTAACATAAAATTTGTCATTGAAGCTGTGGTACAGTCTGACTGTGACGCCTTCATGTTTTCTAAGCTTTATGACTTCATTTCATGTACGACATGTGACATAAATTAATCATTAACAATTAATATTATAACAAGATTTTGTGACTATCATTTATTTATATTACAACTGTATAAATGCCAACAGAATAAATGATGACCTAAAAGGGAGGAAAAAACAGAAACGTTCAATGTTTCAGTATTTTGTTGCCCTCTAAAATCAGATTCAAATAAAACAGAACCCATTTTTCACCAATGATTACCAAAGGCTAAATTCTGAGGTCCCTTCATTTAGTTTGGATGGCATTGCCCTGACAACAACCTCAACCAACTAAGGAAGAAACAAGTTTTTCTAGAGGGTACTTTACACAAGTACCACAAGATTTTTGCTGTCATCAATTTTCACTACAACATCTATAATTAACCAGGGCAGGATAACTCTATCTACACTTATTAACTGTCGAGTATAATTAATGGCCTATATTGATCACATTCATATCAATTTTCCACCGTTGGGAATTGTATTGCCGTGGCGGAACTTCATTCCTGACTAACAATTTTCTGTAGGTTCCATCCATGTGTTGTCTTTATCCGACTGAAACCTTGACAAGATGATCAGCCATTAAAACACATAGCTTCAGATAAATCAAGCATAGCAATGGCATCAAAAAACCCAAACCCATCAAATAATGAAAAATTCTACTTATGCTTGAATGAACCATTGCTCATATTTATGGCTTTTCTAAGATTAATATTCTCTTAAACATTCATAGATTGAAGAGTTACAAATGTACTGTTTACAGATGTAACTTCCACCATCAGAATAAAAATAACAATTGAGAATCACAACAAACCTTATATGCCAAAATAACAAGACATTAGAAGACAATTACCATGTTATGAAAATGGTCAGAAATACAGTCAAATCTAGACTGTACCCAGCAGAAATAAAGATTTAGATTAGATATATTCCTCACATGCGTTCTGAGATAACTGCATACTTTTTGTAGAAGTAAGCATGCACTAAAGTATGTTTCACTGATCTGAGTCTCTCACTGTGTCACTTTTTATTAAATTCAGAAAAATCTCTTCCAAGAATCCTGATAATTATTATAATATGCAACAGACAAAAAAATTTGGTAATTATTGTATCGAAATTTTAACACATATTCTAAGTTTTTCTCCACTCATTTATTGTTACATGTTCACCATTTTTGCATTAGATTAGGCAGATTGTCGTGTTTTATATATAGTTTCACATTTTGCATTTCAAGGCCTTTTACAGCTGCCTTTATGGTATGGACTTTGATTCATTATTGATAGCCGTAATGGGACCTGTAGAAGTCAATGAATGACAATTAATCCATTTAATATCATTTAAAATGATTCATTCAGGGGTTCAGAACAATATGAAAGAAAAAAAGTTATCCCCATTATTTTACATTTTTAAACCGATGGTAGTGCCTGTCCCAAGTCAGGAACCTGTAGTCCAGTGGATGTGGTTTTTTTATGTTTTACTGTAACTTGAAGGTCATTCTTTAAGTGCCTGTTCCAAGCCAGGAACCTGTAGTTCAGTGGATGTCATTGTTTTTAATTTTATATTATGGAAATCCATTAGGGAACCTGTAGTTCAGTGGATATAGTTGTTGTTAGTTTTATATTATGGAAATCCTTTAGGGAACCTGTAGTTCAGTGGATATCCTTGTTTTTAGTTTCCTTTAGGGAACCTGTAGTCTAGTGGATGTGGTTGTTTTTAGTTTCCTTTAAGGAACCTGTAGTCTAGTGGATGTGGTTGTTTTTAGTTTCCTCTAGGGAACCTGTAGTCTAGTGGATGTGGTTGTTTTTATTTTCCTTTAGGGAACCTGTAGTCTAGTGGATGTGGTTGTTTTCAGATTAGTTTTATAACCTGTTGATGTTTGTAATTTATACTTTCTGGATGGCTGTCTCATCAACAATCATGCCACATCTTATAATTCTATTCTGAAGATAATCTGACCATAATCACATGATAATTAAAAACACACTGACCTTTCTATATGAGCTAATGTCTGGAGGACTCCATATGTGAGAAAATATTAGAATACATTATTTATTGGGCAAAATAAATATAATTTTATTAGAGTTCTGCCTAGTTGAAAAAACAGTTATATATGGAATAAAAGATGTTTGTTGTTTTGAGTTAAAAAATAATTATGGATGGGAAATGTTATGTAGTAATTTAACCCCACCACATGTCTCGTGTGCCTGTCCCAAATCAGGAATTGTGGACATAGGTTTGTCTTTGTGTAATTGTTCTGTTAAATTTAATTTTTTGATAAAATTCAGGTAAGAGCAGTATTATTTTACACATACATTTTTTATTTGGCGTGATTTAGAGCTTTTTACAAGGAATGGTATTCCACTCTTGTTCAATGCCTTGTAGAGACCTCTAGATTTGTAAATTCCCTCTGTTTTTCTCATGGTTGGAGTCTCTCTGACATTTACCACATATCTTTTCATTTTCATAGTTATTATGATACAATTGAGAAGATTCTGGGGTGGTTTTCTTTAAGTCTTCCACTTTGTATCAAAACAGTTTTGCAGAACACTCCTATGTAAACATAATAAGTTATCCCTGGCTATCAAAATATCGTCAATTTTCATAATTTGGTCCAACCTTCTATGACTCAGAGTTACCTAATCCTGATTTGTCAGGAGAAACAGACAGGATTAATTCCCTGCTATTGTTTCCACATTTGTTCTGAGAAATGCTACAATTTTTATATTAATTCAAAGCCTTTCGCTGCAATTTGTATATTAGAAGCAATCTCATGGACATTTCACTGACACTGACAGAAGATGACAATAAGAGTTGTGACGACTCAGATTTCCATACCAGCAGCTAATTCAATCAGACAAACAAATGATGGTTTTATCATCCTTAGAATAAGTCAACAATCTAAAAACGTTTTATAAAACAAATGAAAAGATATTGATCCAGAACAGTAAGAGAATTGCCAATCATGTAAATATCCTTGGTCTGAGAAAACTCTGGACACAGTGTTAATGTTCCTGAAGTGTAGACTTGGGAAGGGCCTTGGTCTGAGGAAACTCTGGACACAGTGTCAATGTTCCTGAACTGTAGACTTGAGAAGGGTCTTGGTCTGAGAAAACTATGGACACAGTGTCAATGTTCCTGAACTGTAGACTTTGGTGAAGGGCCTTGGTCTGAGGAAACTATGGACACAGTGTCAATGTTCCTGAAGTGTAGACTTGTGAAGGACCTTGGTCTGAGGAAACTATGGACAGGGTGTCAATGTTCCTGAAGTGTAGACTTTGGAAGGGTCTTGGTCAGAGGAAACTATGGACACAGTCTCAATGTTCCAGAACTGTAGACTTGGGAAGGGTCTTGATCTGAGAAAACTCTGGACACAGTGTCAATGTTCCTGAACTGTAGACTTGGGAAGGGCCTTGGTCTGAGAAAACTCTGGACACAGTGTCAATGTTCCTGAACTGTAGACATGGGAAGGGACTTGGTCTGAGGAAACTATGACAGTGTCAATTTTCCTGAACTGTAGACTTGGTAAAGGCGTTGGTATGAGGAAACTATGGACAAGGTGTCAATGTTCCTGAACTGTAGGCTTGGGAAGGGCCTTGGTCTGAGGAAACTATGGACACAGTGTCAATGTTCCTGAACTGTAGACTTGGGAAGGGTTTTGGTCTGAGGACACTATGGACACAGTCTCAATGTTCCTGAACTCTAGACTTGGGAAGGGCCTTGCTGTCACATGGCAAGTGATTTTAAACTGATAATACATTAAGATTGAGATTCTGCAGTTATAATATTAAAATTGAGGAAGACATCAAAATATCCTATTTTTTTTAAGCCTCTCCATTACTTTGCCATATATTATATATCTTTCAAGGAAGTTTGTGTTTAATTACCTCCGCTGGGAGATACCAGCTATTGTGTAAACCTGTACTAAAATATTTGCAAATCATTTATCATTGTTTTTCATCAATATATAAACAAGCATATTTGTAAAATAAAAGACTGCACACTGAGGTACCACCCAAGGGCTAACAATACATGAGTGACTAACAACAGAGTACCACCCCAGGGCTGACACTATATGAATGACTACATGTACCAAGTCCATTCTTAGATTTATTTTTTACAAATTGGTGACAAAAAATTATTGTCTTTGGTCTTTGTTAATGGTGAAAAAATGGCTTTATGCTACTTTATATTGAAAATTTGGATTTGAAAACTAAATCTAGCAATTAAATAGTTCTACTTTTTGACAAGACCTTCAAGATATAAAAAATATCACAAACTACATATCCCTCTGTTCTGACAACAAGATGTGTTCTACCCTTCAACCATTTATTTCTGTCTTCCCCATCTATTTGTCACAATATTTTCTCTAATACAGCAATGCTGCCAGAAAAATTCCATATACAGTACAGATAGGGTGTTACTGTTATAAACCTCTGTGATGGGGCAACAAGTGGCATTGGTTTGACTTTTTTCTGTCTGACAAGTGTTATATTTTCTTTTGCATTTAGAGTGGTAGAATGGAATCCTTTAAATGCAAAATAAAGTAAGAAGATTGTTTAAGAATGGTAGTACCACTATAAAACAGTGCACCTTTCCTGTACTGTATACATTTAGAACTGACTGAGGCCAAATAAAACTTATTCTGTGTTTCTGTCAGCTGTAAGACCCTTACTCATCACAAAGATAAGGAAAGATGTCTGGACAAAACTTATATGTTTGAAACAAAGAAATATTTCAGTAACAAAGATGAACTTTTATCTTTAATAACGGTGCTAGATAAATTATTTTTCCCTGGTTAATACTGTGTACAAGGACTTGAAAGGATAAAGTTAAATAATTACTGGATGCAATGTTTAGTTCTGGGAATATTACCAAGGCTGGGCATAGAAACTATCTCTGTTGCAATTGGCCTACCCATACTCAATAAGTTAAGGTAGATAGGTCGGTAGTTTGGCCTTGGATTTTTTTATTAAAAATGCCTATATGTGTTATCAACATTGAATAAAAGGATAATTTTTCACTAAGTTACTCTTCTTAATAGTAAAAAAAAACATATTATCATCATGGCTATAAACATGTTATATTATGCACAATTTTTAGAGTGTCTCTAAACAAACCTATACTCTATGTCAAAGTTTGTTGGAACGGGTAAAAAAGTTGTGAAAGAAACTTTCTACCGTATTCTTGAAAAAAGTGCAAGTACATGTAACTTGCAATAATACATTTTAGCATTAAGGTGTATTTTAAGCTGCGCCGAGTTTTTAAATCTCTATGGGGATTTTTACATAATAAAATTGGCCGTTTATTTGCTTGAAGTGGTCTTTTGCACCGCTAGCACAAGACCAGGAATACACATTGTCAAAGTTGGGTAATAATTATGTAATTTAATTAGGATTAAATAATCTGCAAAAATGTTTAGGGGTGCGCCTGAATGAAATTTTAAAAGTAATTCTTTTGATATGTATTGCAAAAGGGGGTCCAAATAAATAGAAAATGTGCAATATTTCAAATTACTTTATCTAGGTCAAACTACAATGCTCACGCCAAAAACAAAGATGGGAGTATTTTTTGGCCCAGTCAAGTTGTCAGTGCATCACTAGGTAGAAACATCTGAGGAATCAAATATTTTGCTGCAGAATTTACTGATTAAAGTCAGAGATACTTCCAGCTTTTACTGATTAAAGTCAGAGATACTTCCTGCTTTTACTGATTAAAGTCAGAGATACTTCCAGCTTTTACTGATTAAAGTCAGAGATACTTCCAGCTTTTAGTTTGGTAAGTCCACTACAAGACTAAATTTTCCTGACTCCCACCATAGTCATGATAGTAAGATGGATAAAACTTAAAAAATTGTACTCAAACTCAAAATAATGGTGAGTCCAAGAAAAAAATTTTGAGTCTGGGACTCATCAAGACTAGTAGCAAGTACATGTTTCCCTATACAGTTCAGTTGTTCTTCTTGTTACATATTAGAAGGCAATGTATTCCGTTTTTCAAATATTTTTAGGTTATGTACAGATCTTACTTCAGAATTGACTATGTTTTGTTCCCTGAAGAAGTAAAAGCTATTAACATTTTTTCTTTTTATTTCAAATACACAATTTTCTTCTGACAAAAATCAGGTAACAAGGGTAAAGTTTTATTTGGCCTCACATTGTTAGCGATAACAATCCAAATTTCATAGTGTATTAAGTTATCCTAAAGATTTTTTTTTATTGTGGAGCTACCAAAAGCTCACAAAAACAGGGGAAAACACATCTGACTTATATGTAAATAAAAACTATTTATAGAAACTAGAAACAAACTTACTTCTGTCTGTAGACTGTGTGTGGCACACTGCCACCAGGACTGTAGCCACTACTAATATATACTTCATGGTAAGAGCTACAGCCAACAATGGGATATTATCTGTAAAAATGTAAAACAAAAAAAAAATCACAACATCAAAGTTTTTACCAACTGTTTTGACAAGACTTCCACCATAAATAGATTAGTACATGAATGTTAGTAACAACAGAACCTAACTTGTGTTAGTGGTTAGTCGTAATATAGTATTTTTGAGCTTTTTCTGGACAAATATCTGTACTAGAGCAAATTTACAGATGGAAAATGTATCCTGGTCAAACGAATTCCTGCGCATAAAATCCCATTAAAATTAATACCACTGAATTTGTCTTTCAAACAGAATATTGCATTCGTAATTCCTTCATTAATTCTCTAATTATCAGACAGAATATGCACCAAGCAATCTCTTCGATCTTCGTCTTCCCAATTAATTTCCAACAATTTATATGCAAATTTTAGAAAATTATGAACAAAGATGTCTTCAAATTTGGATATTTCTAGGATGATAATCCTTATGTGATTCTAAGCTATTAAATCACACCACACAAAAATGTCTCTTTTATAAAATATTCCTTGATTTCTGTGGCGATACTAATAATATGAATGCTGGCAGTCTGTCTCCTATTGAATACAGGTCTGCGACAACGACAGGATGACACACAATATTTGAATATCCAAACCAAACAGTTATCAAACCATGTCCTGACTGTAGACCACTTTTATCTTAATCTTGTCAAATGTTTGAAAATTTTATCATTATTTGATGATTTTATAGTCGATCATAATATCCTCAATTCACTATGTACACATAAATTCTCCATGAATGAATAAAATACTCTAATGTCCCACAGGGTCCTAAAATCTAGGTCATTTAATTATAACACAGGTATACACTTATTTACCTGATTAAAAACACCTGAATATTTAATCCTTCATTAGATTTTAAATTTCCAAGTCACTTGATGTCTTCCAAACTTCAGTTCATTTTTTTCTTTCTTCCTTAATATTTCCAAAGATGTACAAATATCTGGTGTGAATTTTTACCTCATGTTTAGTTTTGCATTCACCCAATCCTTGGTATATTTTAGTAAGGCTTTATCTGATCATCCAATCAGAACACTGCTTATAAAATCCATGTCGTCATCTGTCAACTGTCAACTTGTGGACAAAGGGAGATAACTTCAGCCCTCAGGTGACTTTACTCCAGTACAGATTGTGTCCAGGTGTGAAATTCATTTGTTAACCAGGTACAAAAGATCAATACCAACTTTGATCAATTAATAAGTTGTGAAAAATAGAAGTATGTTATTTAATTAGATTAAATTCTAATTAACAGTTTGTCAATAAACAGTGAAAAACAACATAAATATAATTTAATCTGCATAAACAGATCAATATATAGTGAATATAAGAATTTGTGAATTTGTAATTTGAACATAAGGTTTAATGATTTATTCAGAAATTCACAATTATACCCATATAAATTGGTTTTGGAGGCATATTAACATATTATGTTTTTTGTATATTGTAAAGTAAAAGGCATTTTGTCTTGCAATAACTAATTGTTAAATCTTTTGCATGCTGCACTATTTCATTAAATATCAATATTTTGGGAAAAAGTTTGCATATGGCCACAATTTTTGAACAAAATGCTTAAGAAGGATTATGTTAATTTTTTTCTTTTGAAATAATTGCTTTTTCCATCATAAGAAGATTTTGATCAAGGTTGCATGAAGACATGTATTTTATGTGATATAAGATAGTTTTTATAAACACAATTGTCAGAAGATGATGTAAGTCAGAAGAATTCTAAAATTATGAACAAGTTTAGTGTTTTTTTGTAAGCCACCTTTATCAATTACATTCCATAAAATAGTATCCATGTTTAAGTTTATCCTGATACTATGTGTATTGTTCTACAGAAAAATACATGTATGTATTTTATAATAAAAGACAGGAGAAAAACCCAAGCATTAACGTGTAAATAGAGAGCAAAAGACATGTAACAAATAAACAGTGGTCAAATTTGTAATGAACTGAACAATGGTTAATGGCTGTGAGAAGGGAGATAACTCTATCTTACCATTACATTTATTTTCTTTTCAACATTGGTGAATTTCTTTGGATAGCCAGACTCTGTTACATTATGCTGAAAAAAAATAATGCCAAAAATTAATATTTAAATACCAAATATTTTTTTAATAAAGATCTTGCTGTGCTTGTACTGTAATTCTGAACAATTAAGCATTTAAATTTCCATTTCTTCAAACCCTTTTTTGAGAGATTTAGTGAAAACAGAGGAAGAAAGAGGTAAAAAAATGCAAGTCTGACTAGAAATAACCAACATGGTATAGTCAGTCTTTGGTAAAAAAAAAATGAACACATTGCTTGTAAACGAAATTATACATGTTCTAAAAAATAACATCTGAATGATTACTATGCAAGATCTGTAGCAAAAAACAGGCCTCAGATTTGGTATTTCTCGCCCTCTTTATTTATTCTGCCTGGCTTTTAAAAAACCTTTGAACTTTCTGCATTTGATTCATTGATTCATTCATATTTAGTTCCCTGTCATTTCTCTTTCTCTACTTTAGTACTAGATTTTATCTTGTTAGCCTACCCTTAGTAAAAATGCCATTTTCTTACATATGTTTCTAAAAGTAAGGGTTTGTTGACAAATTAGGCTGAAAGAAGTCTGTTTTGTCCCAGATGTACTTTGTGGTCTTTATGCAACAGTGACTAAATAAAATTGTATGGAGGGGTCTGAGAGACAAAAGGTACTCACTGGCTGTGCAGATTTATCTCTGTCACTGGCAGATAAGGTGTTATGTACACTTGGAGAAGGTGAAAACATGCCTGTGATATGATACCATTTTTTCTTGTTATTTTCCCTTCCATAAAATGGTTAAAATTTATGGAAACAAGAAAACAATTGTAAAGAAACATGGTAGATAGGGAAAATATATGCTGATATTTACAGAATGCTTAAGACAATTAGGTGAAATTAAAATATCCAGCACTGTCTGCAAGACAAAAATGAATTGCTTTATATACCATGTATAAAGTTTATTTATTTAAAAAAATACAAAAAACACAGGTAGGTTTCCTTTTATATAAACAAACCTAAAGTAAGTAGTACATTCATATTATTTTATATACAAGCTACAGTTTTTAAATTGCTGAAATGCAAAAGTCATTTTCCAAACAAAGGAAATATTTAACCAGTTTACTTAAAAATATTGATAAAATTGACCCAATATAAAAAACAAACACTATACCTGATGTTTGACTGTAAAATAGTTGGTTAGAAATGTGACAAACTCAAAGCTTAAGAAAATGATAGTATTGATCTGACATTTTTAACATGAGTCATACTTGGTCCACAGAACACACAATGTAGTCTTATTTAAACTTCATTCTAGATACCAAAATATTCTAGATTATTTTCTACCACCAAAATACTTTGAAAAAAATCTCAGGTGGACTTTTCTGAAAGGTAATGAGTCGAAAGTTCGATGGATAAGAATTTAAACTATTTACAATGTGAACATTTTTAAAAGTGATTTAAAACCTTGTATATTATGTAACATGATTTATAGTAAATAAATTCAGATTTTTTGATTTTGTATTGATACCCTATCTTTTTAAATTTATTTTTGATAAAAATTACAAGCCTGACCAAATTCAAATGTTACCCCATCGTCAGGTAAATATTTTGGACTACATTAAAATGTATTTTGACACCAGAAGTCAGACTTGTGAACATTTGTTATCAGATAGGGGGCCAAAATCAGACATTTATCATATATAAATAATGATGAAGCATATTTTGTAAGGTCTTAAATTTCCTGTTGTGGGATTGGGGGGGGGGGGTAAAACAGGTATAGAGTCATATGTTTGAGGGGGATAATAGTAATAAATCAAGAATTTTTGGACTGTTTGTTTGGCCAGCAGTTTGCAGGGAAATAAATAGTTTTGGCCCATTTTGACCTTTTTATCAGGTAAACAGTTTTGGGGATAAGAAGTAATGGACTAAAATGTTTGTTAAGAAGTGATTTTGTTTGGTTTTTTGGAGGGAATATAATAAATAGTAATGGACCAGGAAAATGGCCTGTTTTCTTGACAAAAAATTAGAGGACATAAACATTAATGGACCAATAATAGTTTTGAACTGTTTGTCAACAGTTGGAACGGGGGAAAATAGTAACGGGCCATGAATAATTTGGGCTGTTTGTCAGGTCCACAGCTTGGATGGGGTTGTTAGTAAATAGCAATCACAAACAGTTTGTGTGTGTGGGGGGGGGGGAGGGGTGCAAGAAGTAAGATTGTGCATGGCTTAATATTTTTGACTGAAGGGGATAAAACAAGAATAATTTTGACTTGGCAGGTGCAGTTAGTGTGTGGGTGATGGTGTATGCAAGTGGTTTGGCCCAAAGGGGTGGAGAGGGGTCGAGGGGTAGTTGTGACAAAGCAAGAATATCTGCTAACTATTATAACTGTACATGCAGAAAACAAACAGTTAATAAGTTGTAATACACACGTGTGGACATGTTTATTTGTCGATTGTGATTTTTCCCTATATATTTCATAAAATTTTCAAAAAATTATCACAGTCAGTGTTGAACTTATATTCCTTGGAATTTTCACCATTAGACATGGAATTTTCAGCAATTTAATTGTTAATTTAGACATAGCTTTCTGATTAGCAATTATCAGGTATATCTGAGTTGAACAGGAAAGTAAATATTAACATCATAAATTTACTTACATATCTAGGGAAAAATGACCTTTTACATTTATCTCATGAATTCTTGAATACTACAAGTTAGAAAATTATATCCAAATTAACAATAAAACTCTTTTAAAAATAATTTTCTGTTTAATAGTGCATATTTCATGAAAATATTTGTCCACATACTGTACATGGTAAATATCAAAATTCAACAGACAAGTTTTAATTGTGACAATGACAAAACAATATAAATAATAAAATAATGGAAAATCATTGTCAACCAAAGTGATATTTAAATATGAAGGAATTTATTCTTATATTGGCCTTCATTTACTTTAGGGGACCCAGTGCTTAAGGATTAGGATATTGCGTATAGTTAGGGTTTGATTATTGGTTAAATTTGGTTAGGGTAAGGGTTAGGGTTAAGGGTTTAGTTAGGGTTTAGGTTAGGGTTAGGGTTGGGTTGAGGGTAAAGGTGGGAACAGATATCTGTCTTATAGGGTTAGGTCCCCTAAAGTAAATGAAGGCCCCAGAAAGGCCGAAGACAAAAAAATAGGGTCTGTCAGTTACCGGAAACACATAATTTTTTTGGACAAAAATGGGGTCGGTCGGGTTACAGGAAACACAGACTTTTTTTTTAGGCCCATACGTGCACAGGTTTTTGGTTCCTAAAAATGCTTGAAATTCGGTACCAGTATTTGTCACATGCTTGTTTGGAAAAACTTCAAGGTTTGGGTTAGTGGTCAGTTCCATTCACATTCACTTGGTTGACATTGTCAAATCTAAATAACAATGGAGCGAGTTAACGATGGGACGAGTTTAGATTGGTGCGAGTTTACAATATAGTTAACTATATAATTCGTGCAGGAGAAAACGCTGAACGTGCTTAAGAATCATATGTGTTGAATTTTCACCTGTAAAAGGTTGTCAGTCATCAAAAGTACCACTGAAATAATATAGCCATGTTTGTAATTCATTGTCTTTCCTTTTCACTATCGCTTACTCATCCTAATTTACGCAGAAATGTGAGAGCTAATTTTCGAAAACAAAATGGTTTTCCCACTTCCGGTATGTTTCATGGTTATTTCCCTTTCCCGCGTTTATTTATAGGTAAGTGTAAACACACGAATGTCTCGCATGCAAAAAATACTTCATCTATTACACAAATGATTGTCGTTATTTTCCTACACGGTTAGGACTACCACAAAGGGTGAAATTAGTGGAGCAGGATATATAATTACTTCTCTTTATTAAAAAAAGGTTTCGCATCGTTCAAACTTTATAACTATGTCAGTGTTTTATGTACTATTGTATTCTTTTTTTCTTTCATGGGTGTAAACCTGTCAAACTTCCAATGGGGGAAATCTCTCACTTAGAAAAAAAGATTTGGGAGATTTTCCTTACTGCATATTTCACACTCATTTTTCTATGTCACGCATTTTCATTATTTTAACTGCAATTTTGCAAATGTCAATAAATAATTGTCACATTTCAAAATTACTAAATCATAAATGGATTAATTAGCTAAAACAACTTGTCCGAATTAACAGCTATTGTTATGATAGACAATGTTTGGATAACAATTTGTAATTTTTATTTCTAAATCAATTAAGTAATTAAAAAAGAGGATGTAATAAATGCATTATGCTATGAAAGGGGAGACATTGGAAGATTTTCCCTCAATTGTGGGAGATGTTATCTCCCTCGCAGGAGATTTGTGCTACGGAGTGAGATTTTCAAATTTTGGAATCCACCGAGATCTGGAGAATTGCCACCTATGGGTCTTTTGATCGTGGACTTGTTTTCCCGGTTCGTCTGTCGTCAGTTTGGTTCAATTATTTTTATGAAATCTGATATGAAAACAACTAAAATCTCGTCGACTTAGTTGGATTTAAGATATTTTTCTCGGAGGAATTCATCGCATTTGAATGAAGACAAGTAAAGATGAATTTCGCCGAAAGTTCCATGACGTCACCCCGTGAACGGAAAGACGCTCGAAGAGCTCTTCAAGTCCACTCAAGACAAGATGGAATACCTGAAAGATCAAGGCTACAGCCCCACTGGAGATATAAATGTGCCAACTGACTAAGAATGGTGGCATTGCACATAGACATGTAAAACACATTGTTAATAGTTGTAAATGAAATTGTAATTAGCATTGTATTGTAAAAAACATTTATGCAGCCTATCTCATATTGGATAGCGACCCCTTGTAACAGCTCTTTTTGAGTGGTCCGTAGGCGGCCAGTTACAAGGCTAAATTTTCCGCCCCTATCCAACC
>JAULBM010308297.1:0-14293 GCA_032357055.1 Geukensia granosissima | reverse complement strand
TATATGTTAGTAATCCCGACTGTTAAAATTCCGACAATACTTGATTGAATATGGTCAATCTTTCAAATTAGGCGTCATACGTCCTGGTGCAAAAATCCGGAAAGAAATATTTTCTAATTCGCCAAAAGTGTTATTCGTACAATTTTATCGTACTAGCGAACAGATTAATCTAGTAATGATACGAATCGCGGCACCAATATAATGTTCTAACCAAGAAATCTGTTGCAGATTTTGATCGTTGCTCAAAAATGGTCAAACACCAGGTTGACATCGTTAAGATGAGTATTTTTTTTACAATTTATATTACGATGTTTAGTTTCTCCGGAATAATACAGTGAACATGTTAGATGGTAAATAGCTCGTATACAACACGTCTGTTTTTCTTGTATTTAAACCAAAAAACTTTTTTGAATATCTTACGACCAAGCGTATTTTTTGGTTGTAGGTCATCCTAGATGACTGGTCTGAATAAAATTTCGAAAAAATATACATGTATTTAAAAAACATCTTGATTGATCAGAACATATTTTAAACAACGATATGCAGTTTATTTCAATTCGATATACTGACCAAGTATTTTTATTAAGCGGACATAAAAAAACACGGATCTTTAACGAAATACACAGTAACGTACGACGCATTGTTGTAAATCACCCCTTAAAATAGTTTAAAATCAACTTGCGAAGGAATTTGCCTTTAAAGGTCTTTGCCGTGGATTGTAACCTTGGTTCCGATTCACTACGTCGCATTGCTTTCAAAGAAAAAACAAGTGTGGTACCAATATTTTTTCATAAGGCAACAACCAATTACTGTCTGGAAGGGGTGATGAAAAAGTATTGTAATGGCCTAGTTGACAGAAAAAAATTAGACTTCGCACTGTAGCTGAAAAAAAAATTATGCTGTCACCTGCTAGAAAAAATTTCCTGCTGAATTGGAGACAACAGCCAATGCCAGGATGCACCGTACATAATGAATTTTATGTGAATGTGTTGTTTTTGAGAAAAAAATGTATTTCTGTTCCACATGGTAGGGAAAAAATTTTTGCTGTCTTCTCACAAGAAAAAAAATATTTTGTCAGGGGAAGGTTTTGAAAAAAAAAATTATGAACACAATGAAAATCCCAGCCCCCCCCTCAGATAAGAAAATGGTTGTTGCCCAAGAACGTTGAAAGAAAAGGTTTCACTATCGTCCATTTATTTGATGATAAATAAAGAATATGTTTGCGGAGGCACGTACGTTATGAGGTTGTGGAAAAGGCATATTTAGAAAATCTGTGTACTGCCGTGGTCTGCTTGGTTTTAATGGTACCTTCAGTTTTTAGAAAATAAGTAACATGTTAAAGGTACATTCATCACGACTAAAAGAAATATCATATATTCAATTTTTTATCTATATGAAATCACCATTCCAAAAATTTTCCGTGATATTAAAAGTATGTTGATTAAGGTTAATTAAGTTTTAAAAATGATAAATACGGCTGCTACTTAAATTTTAATTGCCGGTCGTTATACGCCATCTCATTATATCTACTATTAAATCTGATTAATAATCTCCTACGCTTCCTGTCAAAGTACTTGAGATAACACGTTGCTAATGGTTCAAGGGTAATTCATAGTACGTGAGAAAGTAGATAAAAAGGCGGGATTCTCAAATCATAAATGAAACAATAAATGATAGCCGTTCCAAAAAATCATCCACGTATTCCTTTTATAGGATTAAAATAAAAATTAAATATAGATACTCGATTTAAAAAGGATTTAAGATACAATCATTTGATTTGTGGTGGGGGGGAGCGGGGGGGGGGGCTTGTGGTTTCTTAACTAGTTAAAATTTTTGCCAGGTTAGTCAAAATACATAATGTAGGAAGAGACTTTTCACCTAGAACTGTCAGCTTTGTATGGCAAAGTCTTCATTTTAAAAGTAGCAATAACCAACCCTTTTTTTTCACTTTTGTCAAAAATAATTACCCTTCCACCCCGGCAAAGAATATTACTTTGATAGGCAGTAAGGGCAGAGTATATAACATTTTTCTACAGGCCTTCGAATTCATGTTATTCAACCAGAAGACAAGGGCTAATTATTGTGGAGAGGAACTTTTGGGTGTATGTTTTGGAGTTTAGGATAGTGGGTCTCACATACCTCCTTAATACCCGGTAATAAATAGAGTTCTGATTCGACACCATATTTTTTCTAAGACTTTGAGGGAAAAAACTATCATTATCTAGGCTACATAAGAGATGGTACTGCACTGTAGTTGAAATATTCAATTTAATACAAAGTGGTTTCTTTTAAACATTGCTATACCGAACCCAGATATATCTTAGATGTGGACCATTTGCAAACAAACGTCACATGTGGTGCTTCATTCTTTCTATAAAACAAACGTATGTATATATGACACTCAGTGCAAATAAACATAGCTGGCACAGAGCAGATCTGGTACAATTTAGGTCGACTGAGAGGGCCAAGCACCTTGCACAAGATGAAAAAAGGCTTCCGGTATGTGTATTTGCATATGTGCTCACGGTGGACATATTTGATAGCAAAAGGAGACTTTGTCCATGAAACAACGATAATAATTTTTTCTACAGTATATTCCAGTAGAAATTTGAACAAGGATAATTGGTGAAGCAGCTGTAATAATTTGAAAGTAAAAAGTCGTTAAAAATGTCAATCTCAGAGCATTGAAATTTCCATAGGTTGATTCTAAACTGGATGTGACCCAGGTAAATAAGAAAATAAAATGATTTGGGGTAAATATCAGAGAGACTGTACTCCAACCACGAGAAAAACAAAGGAATTTGAAACAAATTAAGAGGTCTCACAATATATTGATTGATTTATTGAATGTTGCTTAACGTCCAGTGGCAAGTATTTCATGCATATTCAGGACGAGAGCATTGGATATGGCCCCGTTCTTTTATGAATGCTTTGTACTAGACCGACACGCTGAGCCGGATTTTTAACGTACTAGCTCACGAAAGCAACCGTCCACAGGAAGACACACCACTTGACAAAGACACATTATTCTGACTCTGAGCCGACCAGTCTTTGCTCTTACTCCTTAATGCCGCGTGCGCAGAATCAGCAAATATCAATTTTAAAGTCATTGGTTTGACCCGGCCGGGGATCGAACCCACGACCTTCTGCAGTTGAGGCGAGCACGCTAACCATTACACCACCAAGGCGGTCTCTCACAATATAAAATTAGGAGATATGGCATGATTGTCAATAAGACAGCCACCCACCAAATAACAGTATAATTGAAACTTCTACAGGTCTCATTATGGCCTTCAACAGTGAACCATAGTCCATATAAAAATAGGAGATGTGGCATGATTGTCCCTGAGACAGCCACCCACCAAGTGACCGTAGAATTTTAACTTCCATGCCATAACGGAAGCTGTAAATAGCCTGCCAAAAATGTGGAAAACCTAATTTTTAAGTCATAACTCTGATAAAAAACAACGCAACGGTGTCATGCTTAATCAGTATGTCAAAAGAATAAATGTAAGTGTAACAAATAGACAGAAATCATATTTTGATGGACAGACGGGCGGAACGCAAATCCAAAGTCTCCTTCCGCGTCGCCAATAGGAGACAAATTAGCAAACAAAATTGACATTCGAATTTCAGGGAAATTTTGATTCTTGACCATAACTGGAATATTTTAAAAGTTTGAGGTTATCAAGAATAAATTGTATGGGGAAATTAGACGAAACTTTAAATCACTCACCACACAATTAAGAGACTGTGAAACTAAGACATATGTACCTTCAAAGATTAAACCGAGTCCATACCAAAATTATAAAATGTTTAACTACGTATTCATAAAAACGACAAATCTACTAACCATGGCCTATGTATATTGTTTACCAAATGTTTACATGCTTTTTGAATAACAATCAAATGGTTGATCAATACTCAATAAGTCAAAATTCTATGAGTTTGTAAAATATGAAGGTTGTAGCATCATTAATAAACAATGAAAAATAAATTAGTTCAGTGTTGCTGCACGGTACTGGAATTTTTGCCAAATTACGCCGTCTTATGAGGCAGTTCATCAGATTTAGCATTGATAGATGTTTCTAGCACAGTCTATCACATGTACAGCTGCATGGCAACATAGAATTCATTTTTGGGAACTTTAAGCATAAGCGATATATCCTAAACTATACGGGGCGTTGTTGCCGCAACTATGAGACGAGTGATTGGTTGATTGAGTATATTTTTTATCCTGCCTTTTTGACAAATATTTTCGATCCTGCATTTTTTCTGCTGAAAAGACACGTTTAGAATTACTTTGGATATTCAACACTGTTTGAACAATAGGATATAGCCCATCTTGTTTCTTCACAATGTTGCAACTGCGTTTTTTGCGTCGTGTTTGGTTACAAATTTCTTCCATGCCCCAAATAAATATAATACAGTTCTTCCCTCAACTGTTTAAGTATTCCAGACTATGAATTCGAAATTAGAAAATGGGAGTACTATTTTACGATCGCTTTGATGTACATAATAAATAAATAGGAAACGACATTGAAGTCTGCATTCGAGGAGTGTGTTGATCTGTTTTAAAATTGTGATATTTGTTTTGTCAATGCATGTTATTTTAGCTGCTGACAGGATTGGTTGTTTCTTTCTGGCATATATTCCATTGTCTTTCTTTTAACAATGTTTAAATAAGATACTCGTATGAAAAAGTTTAAATATTGAAACATATATAAAGGACATTTACATTAGACAAGTAGGGGAAATTTAGACAAAACTTTTGAATTGATTTTAATTCTGAAACAGTCTGTTGAATTGGTCCAAATTGGTCTCACCTTTTCAAGATGGAGATTCAAATAAAGACAATAGACGATTAACTGTTGATTGACGTCAGATGACAACAAATGTCTTACGAGCTAATTATGAGTTTCTGAAAAAAAGGACCAAGCGAGTTGAACATTTCCCATTCTGAAATTTAAAAACTGTACTGTCATATAAAAATCTCTTCCGTTTCTATAGAGTCTCTTTTTAGAACCTTTTAGAATACAACTAAACTATTAATGGACTACTATTGATCGTAATTTAGTACAAGATACAAGCTTATTAAGTTTTTTTGTACACGTATGTCCAGAGAATACAAAGCGGGTACAACATTTCTCAACAGGAAGATAGAAATTAAAAAAATGCTTACATTTCGATGATAATTAGTATAAAATGTTATCGTCATTATTTTTTTTGTTTTCGTTTCTGTACCGTGTCTTTGTTATTCCATGGTGTCTGTTAACAATCATTTACCTGTCACTGGACATGCTATTTAGAGGCAGTCACCATATATGAGTTGGATTGCACCCTTGCTGAAAGCTTTGCGGATAACTTTTATTTTCGATTAATACGAACAAGATGGAACATTATATACACAAAGCGTTTATACATACAAAAATAAACAATGCGGTTCCTCCAAAAAGCCGTTGGTGAACTCAGGTGGTCCGAAAGGGTTTAAGTAATCATTCAAATATTGTCAAAAGGAAAGGCATAAGTTCATTAAGTAGTTGATAAACATTCGCTAATATGAACGTGTGGATATTTAAAAACGGAAAATAAGTAATTAAATTATTTGTGAAAGGAAATTGCTTGAAGATGGTGTTTTAAACAGAACTTTAAAACATATCTTTTACTTATATAATATCCCATTGACTTATTTGCTTTAATCCTACATTAGCGATACCATTATAAAGGGTTCCCATTTTCAAAGAAAATGTTAAACTTAGCACAAGCATTTTTTTAATGTGAACATTTCTTCACTGCAAACAATAGGGTATATGTCATATATCTTAGTATAAACTTAGTATTGCGTCTTCCCCGTAAGACGTGTGTGGAGAGATTTCTATTTGCCTAGTAAAACATACCAGGAGGAGACGAGTTAAAATGGGGGGAGGCAGATATAAAATCCTCAATAACACAATTCATAAAAGTGTTCTGTTTTTGTTAAATATCAGATAGAATCCAGTGACACATAAGATGTGAAAGTTTGGTAAATAGCTGTTTTAAGTTAAGGAGGAGTTAAGGAAAATATAGAAATGGTACCCCACTCCTTATTTTTAGCACATTTCAGGTGAAAAACGCAGCAGTATTTACAGCTTTGAATTCTTGGTGCGAAACTGCCGCTATTGAAAAAGAATCTGTGATAGTTGGTAGTGTGTAAAGAGAAGTAGAAGATTAGAAACCCTTTTTTTCAAATTTTACTTTACAAATCAAAATTACAGACAAATTTAAATTATTGATTTTCGGGAATAAAATAGAAGTTCAATACAGTCACTATTGAAAATGATTCTCAAAAGTTTGGTAACTTTCTGTGGAATAGTTTAGAAGGAGTAGCAGGTTATAAATTATCCCCTTTTTCATCATATTGCAAAGCCAGACTGCAGTAAAAAATTACAACACTGAATCCCTGGAAAAGTAATATATGAGGGGCAATACTACATTTAGTGACAAACAATCTGTGGCAGTTTGATTGATTTGTGTTCATTGGTTATGGAGGAGTAACAGATTAGAAATGTTAGCCCCATTTTTCACGGATTTTACAGGTCAAATTTGCAGCCAAATTTAAAATACATGTATTGACTTTCTTGAAATGCAATACTTCATGTACTTCTATTGATAAGAATTCAATAAAAGTTGGGTTGAACGATTCTTAAGGAGAAATTGTTGCTACTCTCCCATTTCGGCAAATTGCAAGTAAAACAGCAGTAAGAATTCACAGTTTAGAATTCCTGTGTAAATAAAATTGGAGATCAATCCATAAAAATCTTTGAAAGTTTGTTAAATCTATATATATATTGAGTTGTTATGGAGGAGTAGCAGATTAGAACGGATTGCTACACCCCTTTTTTACTGCATTTTACCAGTCAAATTGCATCAAGATGGAAAATATTAAAGGAAAATCATAATCTTTTTGGCGTTTTCTCCATAAATTAAAGGAATATCATTCTTTTCCATTTCAAGGGGAAGGCGAACGCCGCTTCGACCCCACTATATTTTTTTCTAACGTTTTAATATATCTGATGACATGTATTTATATATTTTATTCGTAGTCTGGTAGAAAATTTCTTAACATAACTTTTCTGTTTTCCTGTGTAAACAAGTACAAGGATTTATCCAGATGTTTTAAGTGAATCACCATCATATGCTGATTGGGAATCTCGGTCAGTATGCCAATATTTAATAAAACGCCCACGAATGTTTAACACATGTTGAGCTTATTGTTATATAAAATATACACAAACCTTCTTCAGATTCAATTAAGATAAGCATGATAAGAAAATAGAAATCTATCAGATAGTCGAAAATTTGCACTTCGAGCCTATAAAACAGCTATACTTGTATACTTGTAGAAAAGTACGATATGAATTTTGCTAGGTGGTAATAAATTATTGACTTTATTTCTAACAGTTTTTATATAGTACACCAAACGAAATTTGCCACAACAAAAGTGAATCTGTATCAAAACTTTTACAATGAATTATGTCATACTATATATATTTGGCATTTTAATTTTTCCCGCAGCTGAAGCTGTAGATAAAAATCCATTTTAACATGAAATAAAAAAAATCACCATAAGGTGTAATGTTAAATTTTTTCAACTTTGTAAATTTTCTCCCTTTGTGGGCACAACCAACCAATGGTCTCGGGTTACAAGAGACAATAATATTTTTATTTTTTCGGAATTTTATGACAGATAAAAGACGAAATTTTAAGAATATAATTGAATTATATTTCAATTATCACCCTGAAGA
This sequence comes from Geukensia granosissima, assembly GCA_032357055.1. Classification (NCBI taxonomy): domain Eukaryota; kingdom Metazoa; phylum Mollusca; class Bivalvia; order Mytilida; family Mytilidae; genus Geukensia; species Geukensia granosissima. The sequence goes on along the minus strand of JAULBM010308297.1, from coordinate 6,509 downwards.
GCGAAAATCATCTATGAAAACATGTCATTTTGAGACAGACTTTTTCAATGTAAAAAAAATAACATAGAGAGGTAATAGGAATTTTTTTGTGCTGATGAAAACTAAAATTTTAATTGCAGGATGAGTTGCGGCAAAAATTAGAATTCCAATGTTATATAACATGACATACTTCATAGCTGAACGTTCGATATATTTTGACTTAAGTCGTGGCAAATTTCGTTTGGGGTACATTAATTTACGAACAGTGTATCCGTCTATAGCTATGATATTTCCTTTTACAGGTTAATCTTGACTTTTAAGACTATTTTTCTTTGTAAATAAACCAAACCAACAATTTTAGTACTGAATGTCTTACTTTTGATTTAAATTTTAGTAAATATTCTGTATGTTCCCGCCGCGATATGGCTGAAATACTGCCGACGTGGCGTAAAAAACCAATCAAACAATCAATCAACCAACAGTGTATGAAATGAAGAAAGGTACCATGCAAACTTGTTACGTTAGATGAAGTCCCATAGAGGACAATGTGTTCTTAACCAATGTCCGTCGGATGATGCAATGTAACAGATTCCAGATGTCGGTATAGGACTATTACATCAAAGTTATTTCTTGATGGCAGATGGCCAAACAATTTAAAACGTAAACAACCCGTCGATTCTCGTGTAGAACTCAGTTTAGCTGTGATGATTAGCTTGATAGACCAGTGGCTACGGATACAATTTTAGTAGGGTGGTTCCAACTGATTATAGATGCAGATTGAGACAAGTAAATTTGAAGTGAATATTGATTGGTTTTCATTAAGTTAATTTTGGTCATGGCAGCCATCGTGGTATGTTGGTGTTAAAACCAGATAAACGAAAAGGGGGGGGGGGGGGGCAAGTAAGGTCGATCCCACAAAAGTGTTGTCCCAGTTGATTAAGCAATTCCAGGCAAAACTGCATCGAATGTTCTAAAAGGTCCAATATTAAACTATTAACAGACCCCTTGGTTAGTTGGTGGGCAGGTCGGATGCAATTCACTTAAGTTTGGTTTCAACTGGCTCAGCAGTTTCAAAGGAGAAGATTTTAAGAGCATTTATTTTTATTTTGTATTTTTGTAACGTCAGTCATCTTGGTTGGTGGACGGGAGGCTGGATGCAATATTCGAGGGGCGCATCCAAACAATAATTCAACCAAAGTTTTGTTCTATTTTGTTTGGGTGAACAAGTGCCTTAAGGTCAGAATTTTTTAAAGAAAAGACTACACGTCTGGAACGTAAGCGACATTAATTTTGTGTTTGTTTCAGTAAATCTTATTTTATACGATAAAATGGCCCAGAAAACAATCGCTGTTGTCAAGGAATACATTGCAGCATTATTGCATATATACGTACCTAACAACATAATAACTAAATGGGACCTTGAAAAGGTGCAAAATGACTTGAAAATCCCTAGAAAACATTGAAAATTTTGTACTGAATATTGCTGAACAATTTTTGTTCAATAACCTTACATTTTAAACGTCGGTGGAATGTTCCGTTGATGGTCCTCTTTAAAAATTGTGTTCAGTTTTGCCGAACGCCATCCAACATGGCCGCCATGGCTCGAAATAGTTTAACATGAGACTCATTGGGAATTTTTCATTTTCGTCAACTCCTCTGAAACATCTAAGTCAATTTAAACAAACTTTGGTATTATGGTCCTTGGATGGTCCTCTTTAAAAATTGTGTTCGGTTGTGCCAGGCGCCATAGTATATAGCTGCCATGGCTCGGCATAGTTAACATTTGACCCTACGGCAATTTTACATTTTCTCTAAATATCCAGAGTCAATTTTAACTAATCTTTGGTGGAATGGTCCTTAGATGGTCTTCTGTAGTCATTATGTTCAGTTTTGCCGGGCGCCACCCAATATGCTTTGTATAGTTTAACTTAGGACATTATGGGAGTTTTACATTTTCACCAACTCCTCGGAAACTCCTTGGCCAATTTTAACCAAATTTGTAGGAATGGTCCATACACTGTCGTCTATAAAACTGCGTTTGGTTTTGTTCAATAACCTTACATTTTATATGTGGTAACCAAAGTCATTTAAATCAGTATTTGCTGCTTCTCTGCTTAACACGTAGCAGTACGGAGCAAAGACTGGTCCATCAAGAGTCATAATAAGTTGTCCGTGAAATTTTGTATGTCTACCTGTGGACTAGTGCTTTCGTAATCTAGTAAATTAAAGATTGGGCTCAGTGTGTCGGTAAAGCAGGGTTCATTCATCCTCACTATTAAAATACTTTTATCCTGTCGTGAATATAAATGAAATATTTGCCTCTGGACGTTATACACTATTAAATCATAAGTCATTTATATGCTTTTGTCAAGAATATAAATAACATATTTGCCACCGGACTTTAAACAAAAATCAATCAATCAATCAATTAATTTTTTCCACTCTATCCGTCCATATTTTTTTATCAAATTTGTGTTTCGTCTTTTGTAGGGAGGACTTCTTCGATAATTGGTCTGATAATAATATGTTGAACCATTTTAAATATTTAAAGGTCTGGAGTCCAATTGCATCCTGGTTCCGCTTTTTGGTTAATGAATTTGTTCGTCAATATTTCATCCGTCATGGGTTTTCGCCTTGTTTATGGGATGAACACCTATATATGTTAGCTGTTAAACTTATCTTTAATTTGTTTTGAAACCCAGTACGGTAGATGATCTTAAATGATTATGGTTTATCAAAAATTCAATGTTCTTTGTCTATTATGTTTTTTGAACTCATAACTTTGTTTCTTTTTTATTCCATAAACAAATTGTTTTGATACGAGTGTAACCCGACCGTTTTGCTTTGTTTCTACCAATTTAAGCCACACTATTTAGGTTTTTTTATGTTTTTCCTTATGGGAATGTTTACTTTCACTTTAAATATTGTTGACAGATGATTTGTTTAATGTTGAAATCTAAGTACTTTACAATGTACCTAAAACTGAAATATTGTTGTTTATGTAAATGTGTAATGTACGAGAAACATAATACGAATCAACAGTCGTTTTTGCTCTGTTAAGCTTCATAGATGATTCAATAATTTAATTTATCATGCCCACTGTGATGAGACTGACGAGGGAAATAATAAACGGTTACACTTTTAGATGCGTGGTCGGCTTATTTCAGAATATGTTTTAATAAAAATATAGCCAATATCTTATAATATGTCATAAGGAAGGATAGGCAATAAAGTAGATCAAGCTAAAAGTCTGGCCAGACCAGGCCATAAATGAGGCCAGACAAGGTAATGAGGCCTTCCAACATTTTAGAGTATGCCGAATACGGACCGGTGTTTTAATATAATTTAAACCAGTTAAGAAATGACATGGCGTAAATGTCAAGGAGACCACAGTGACTGCACATCTCAAATTTTTAAATGAAGAGGATCACCAAATCTGATCCAAGTGCTATGTAATTATGAAAGTCCTTATAATTGTTAGTAAAGGCGACTAGTTATCGTCGACAATGAGCAATGAAAAACCAAATGTTTTTATCTTTGGGACCGTCCAAGGACCAATCCGTGCACCGGATTTTGATTTCTATTGAATCAGTAGTATCATACCAGACGATTAAGCGAACGTAATTTAATCTCAAATTTGAATTTTAATTTAGTCTCTAATTTGCATGTGTATTCAACATTGGTTTACGGTGTACATATTGCATGTTTATTATGTCTTCTCATATTTCTCTTCTTTAATCGTACTGCAATCACTGTAATTGGAGAGGGGATTAGCATCTGCATATTTTACGGCAATATTTGTTTTATAGTCGATAAGTTCATAAACATACATTTTTCAACAAAGCAGGAAAAGAAATAAAAAATAGACAAAGCCACCTCTTTATTTTCGATTGCATTTTTATCATAAAGTCCAGTGATAATTAATCAGATTGATTGAAACTGTACAGCGGAAGAAGAATATAATATACTTCGAAGTATAAAACGGAAATACCTATTTTTTATAGCTGCATACAGATTCATGCGTTGGTGTGAGAATTAGAAAATTTGAAAAGTCCAAAAACAGTTGCCTACGGTTTTGTTCCCGGAAACAACAAACTTCATCTGGAAACCTAATATACCCCACCCTAAAGATTTCTGCTATAAAAACAATCCAATATCTCAGTCCCTGTCATTTCTAAATAAAATATTTAAAAATTCAAATACTGCTTTGCGATATTCTGATTTTTGCTATGGAGAAAGTCGAATGTAGACTCGAAGAAATGGAAAATGAAGAGACTATGCCGAGTGGAATAGAAGACCCGGACAACTTACAGCAAGACCAAGATCTTTCAGAGTAAGATTTTTTACTGTTTTATGATATATAGGATACATTTTTAAATGTCAGTCTTAAAAATCTTTTTATAATTTTTTTTCCAACGAGATTAGTTTATCTTTATTCTTATTTTTATTATTATTGCTATTATTTTTTTTTTATTTTAGCTTTCTCGAAAATCGTAAAGAATTATGCATTATTTTTTCTTATTCCCAGTTAGTTATTTAAGAATGTTACTTTTTCTAACTACACCTGGCTTTATCAATTTCAAACGAGATACATTATATATGGCATTAATTTAAAATCTAAATGCAACTTTTTAAAATATTTCATCAATGTTCAATATGCAATTCCAATTACTTTAAGAACTTGCCATTACAGCACTATGAAATTTTTCGTGTCTATAAAAATCTTTCTCCCCAAAGCTCAAAAGATGAATAGGTCATCAAGAAACTTGAAATTTTGAACAGCAATATGTTTGCAAAACGAAAAATGAGGTGTAATAATCTATTTTGTTGATATTTTAAATTTACAATTGATCTGGTTTTTATTTTATTCTCGTTTTGGTTATGAAAGAAATGAAATTATATGCAAGATTTTAGATAACCGATGCACACACGTTTTTTTAGCCAAACGCCTTTCTAATCCTCCTACAAATCAGTTTGTAGCTTACCTGGTATAAAAAGCCATGTCTGCTTTTCTCATCACTTTACGTCCGTCGTCGTCGTCGTGAATTTTTTACATTTTCATCAAATCCTCTGAAACCGCGGGGCCAATTTTACATCAGTAAACGTCCGGGGAATGTTCCTTGGATGGTCCTCTTTAAAAAATTGTGTTCGGTTTTGCCGAGCGCCATCCAACATGGCCGCCATGGCTCGGCATAGTTTAACATGGGACCCTATGGGAATTTTGGTTTGGTCAACTTCTCTGAAATCCCCGAGTCAATATACCCAAACTTTGGTGGAATGGTCCTTAGATGGTCCTTTTTAAATTGTGTTCCGTTTTGCCAGGCGCCATCTAACATGACCACCATGGCGAAGCATAGTTAAACCCTATGGGAATTTTTCATTTTGGTCAACTCCTCTGAAACATCTGAGTCAATTTAAACTTTGGTATTATATGTATGGTCCTTGGATGGTGGATGGTCCTCTTTAAAAATGTGTTCGGTTTGGCCAGGCGCCATCCTACATTGCTGCCATGGCTAGGCATAGTTAACATTGGACAATTTTGTTCAACTTCTCTGAAACCCCAGAGTTAATTTTAACCAATCTTTGGTTAAATGGTTCTTAGATGGTCTTCTGTAGAAATTATGTTCGGTTTTTCCGGTCGCCATCCAATATGGTCGCCACGGCTTCGCAAAGTTTAACATTGGACGAGTTTAACATTTTTGTCAGCTCTTCAGAAATCTCTAGGCCAATTTAAGCCAAAAGAGTCAAAACAGCTTTGAACAAGACGAGCGTTTACAGGCTCCTAGGAGCCTCTAGTTAAAACTCCTGTGCACTGGTTGGTTTAAGAGGCGGATCCAGACATTTCGGAAAAAAGGGCCCACTTGCAAACACATACTCTTACATAAGTGGACTTTACTTTTTTGAAAGAGGGTCCTGTCATACATAATCATCTGCATGTAAAACAAAAGCGTCATTTCGAAAGGAGGGCCCGGGCCCCTGGGTAAGACCCTGTTTTTTTTCTTCGCAGATATTTAGGTATGCAGATATTTTCAAATGGTATGCACAGTGTAGAAATAGAGCACACAAGTCAAATACGAATATTTCTTCTCATGTGAAAAGCATGGTTAAAGTCTAGATAAGATTTTAAAAATTGCTTATATATAGATTTCAAGAATTCATTACTGCTCGAAATCGTTTATAATTCTCTAAATAAATCTTGACTCAGTGACTGCACTTAAATGATTGCAAGCACTTTTATGTATCTACGACGAACGTCACTGTGGCAATTTTAAATCGGTAAAATAGACATAAATGAACAAGTTGCTTTCTTTAAAAAAAGAAAAGCAATACGTGAACCTTAGATGTGGTTAGGTAAATAATATTTGCTTTGAAAATCCTATCAAGTCATTTTTTGTGTTGTTTTGTTTTGATTTTTTTTCTTTAGATGTCACAGAGAGTTCTAATTATCAACATAATTACAATACCGTATTATGTTGTAATGTTCATTTTATCCACTGTAAGCTTATTAGCATAACTTATTATATACATCT
>JAULBM010308286.1:0-14294 GCA_032357055.1 Geukensia granosissima | reverse complement strand
AAGACCATGGCCAACAAAATGAAACGAAAGACAAACATACAACACACAACACTACACTGAAAACTAAAGCTGGAGTAACACAATGATGATTAAATGAATTGATTTGATGTATACATTTATTTTAGTTACATTTATTTACAGTTCCCCAACAAGGAAGTCTTTTAATCAAAACAGAGTTTGGGAAGATCAATGTGGATCCCAATGAGATCTGTATTATTCAGGTATAATAAGGCTCATATATATATAAAAAAATGTCATCCTTTTAGACTTATAAGCTTTTCAAAGTCACTTATCTCATTCCTAAAACAAACAGCTAAATTTTACAATCAAACTTAAGTTTCTTTGACCAAAATAAATTTTAAGCTAAAGGACTGTTCGAATAATCAAATTTCCAACATGTACACAAAAAATGGACTAAAAAAGAGATTCCAGGTCAGAGTATTATCTAGGATTGCATGGGTGAAGTGATGTCTCCCTTTCAGGAATGAGTGGGAGAAGTGAGTTTCAACAGGGAGATGGACTTTTGTGCTAGGGTATTTTCAGTATTAAAATGAATGTAATGTTTTAAAACAGTTAAACTATTTAAAAAGAAATAGAGAATATCAATTTCATTTATTTATCCATATAAAAACACTTTAGATTTGAAGAATTTAGACTCAAGTTTTACCATACTTGCATAAAAACTTAGGCAGATTTTTTGTCAATTCAGACTATAAACTAATGATACTTAAACTTCTTTCAAAAGAAAGAAAGATTTTTAAATTGTGTAGTGTAATTTGTTTCTGAATATTTAATGAATTGCCTGTCTGTTTTCAGCAAGGAATGAGATTCAGTATTGAAGTGTCTGGTGACTCTAGAGGGTATGTCCTTGAAGTCTTTGATGGACATTTTATACTTCCAAATCTTGGACCAATAGGTAAGTGTTTAGCTGGACTGTTCTTAATTTCTTTAATTTACTTTAAAAGACTAGTATGTTCTGGTTAACAAATGGCAGATATTCCAATTTAAAATTGCAATAATGAATTTATAACTTGTAGTGTAAAATACAATGTATGCTGAAAAGTTTTTTGACAGATTACTTGCACTTCTTTCAAAAGAAAGAAAAAACTTAAACAGAGTTACCACTTGTCCAGTTTACAAGGACATGAATTGTGAATGAGTTTACAATTCATGTCCTTGTAAATTAAAAAAGATTTATCCTGCAAATCTATATCTAAAGCATAATTTCAAATGCTATAAGATTTGAAGAGTTGCCTCATATCTTGTCTCTTGCTTTATTCATCACAATTGTCTCAATATACAATATGCAAATATCAAGGGACCATATTGGTGCAAATTAATAACTTTGAATTTGAATTAGAAGTGATTTTGTCAGTAGTGCAGGTTGATACTCTGTTCTGATCTTTAAAATAGTGTAGAATAAATTTCAACTAGAGTGTAAAAGGTATAAAAGTTATTAGATAAGAAGCCAGGGTATCCAAGTCTTCAAAACATCAGTTATGTAATACATGAAAAATATGAACATTATATCTTGTTTAAAGCAAAGACAAGTGATATACCATCTACTTGTTAAATAATTCAGGCATTGCCATTAGTTAAATGTTAAGCATTCCTTTAGTATATTGTCATGAATTGTTCCTGCTCTTTTGTCTGCAGTGAAGGCAGCAATTCCATGACACTCATTAAGGAACTTTTTAAATATTCATTTTGTTCTTTCTAACATAGTATTGAATAATGTAAAAGGCATTATCCAGAAATTTTCATAAGCAAACAGTATATACAAAGTATGCACTACTTAAAGAAAACATGAGCAGTACAGGGTAATTAATATCCATGAAAACTGTGAGAAAATCCTAGAATTTCATACCTAGATAAAAGTGGGAAGCATGTTTTTAGGAATATGATATGGTTTTTAGTTCATCTAGCCTAAAAGACCCTTTGAGCTTTTGCCATCACTTAGCGTCCATTGTCTGTCAGTTCATCATTTGTCCACAATTGGAATAAAAATCTTCTCTTCAAAAAGTCACGAAGCAAATTTTGACCAAAATTTGGTGGAATGGCCTTTATATGGTTTTACTTCAAAATTTGGTTCAACATCTACCAAAATGGCCACCATAGCTGAACTAAGTTTAACAGAGGACCCTATAGGAAATTCTCTTAAAATTGTTCTTGCTTTGAACACTGCTTGCTCATTATAAACCAATCTTGTGTGCAGTGGTCACTGGAAGATTCCTTTCAGAACTAATTCTGATGACCCCCACCTGCCAACCAAGATGTCTGCCATAACTGAACTTAAGCTCCTATGGGGAATTCATTAAAAAAATTCTTGTCTGGAACTACTTGCTTAATTGGAACCAAACTTGATGGAATGGTAATTAGGTAGGTCCCTCTTAGAAATTCATCCAATTACCCCACCCACTAAACAAGATAGCCACTACAGTCGAACTTGGTTTAACATATGACCCTAAGGGAAATAAATTTTAAAATCTTCTGGTCAAACTACTTGCTCAATTGGAACCTACTTTTGGTTAATGGTCACTTGGTGGATCCTCTTCAGAATGGTATTTGATGACCTCACTTGACGTCCAAGATGGCCATTACAGCTGAACTTAGTTTACATAGGAACCTATTGAAAATTCATTCTAGTCTGGAACTACTTGCTGGATTGGAACCTTTGGTGGAATGGTCACTAGGTGGGTCTCCTTCAGAATCTTATATTATGATTCCACATGCCAATGAGGATGGCTGCTTCATCAACTTATTTTTACACAGGCATGATTTTTTTTCTGTTTTAAAATTTAATATCAATTTTTTAAGCAGGATTTTCCAGTATTGTTTTTTTTTCATATATAAAATACAGTTTACATATCTTCTTGTCTGGAACTACTTGCCCAGTTAGAACTAAACTTTGATTGAATGGTCACAAGGTATGTGCCTTTCAGAATTGTATCTGATGACCCTACCGGCCAACCAAAATGGTCAGTGGAACTTAATTTAACCTTAGTCTCATAAAAAAATCTTCTTGTCTAGAACTACTTGCCCAGTTGGAACCAAAGTTGGATTGAATGGTCAGTGGGTAGGTCAGAATTGTATGCAATTACCCCATTTGCCAACAAAGATGACTGCCTTGACTGAACTTAGAGTAACATAGGACCCTATAAGAAATTGATTGAAAACTCATGTCAGGAACTACCTGCAAATTTGAAACCAAACTCTGGTGAAATGGAAACATGTATTTTTATATAAAATCTTCCTGTTTTTTAAACCAAAGTTAACTTGAATGGTTTCAATATCAACCTTATCTTGGCATCTGTATACCAGATGAGATATTACATGCTCCTGAGAACCTCTGGTTTGTATTTTTTATTATTTGACAGGTGCTAATGGTCTAGCTAACCCCAGAGATTTCCTAACACCTACTGCTTGGTTTGAAGACAGAGACTGTAATTACACTGTCATCAGTAAATACCAGGGACATCTATTTTCTGCCAAACAGGTGTGTTATACAGTGACAAAGCTTGAAGTAAATGTAGAGAGTGTCCAACTAATCAATCAAAGCCTACCAGGATGTATATTATGAGTTCTGCAGTCTCTCTCACCAAACATAAATTGTTATGAATGCAGTACACAGATTATGACACATGACTATGTGCAACGATGGAAGATTGTCTCCATTTCTGTCTGTATGATGTCATAAACAGTTGAATACTTCTGTCTGCTGTTGTAAAGGACAAACATGTTCTCACTGCTGAATGATCTCCCCTGTGGCATGCATTTACATAGTTAAATTTATAAGTGTTTATATGATTGTTTTCAAGGCTTTTGGTCACTGTAATTGTAAAAGGCAATTTGTTTCATTGTTGTTGACTATGCTTATCCAATAAATGAATTTGAATTTGAATAAATCAAACATAAACTATGATGAACATCAATTATAAAAATATTAATGCCATGCACCACATCAGTGACATTGGCAATAACACAAAACTTGGCTTAATTGAATGCTATGTTGGCAATAATTACCCAAATTCTCAGCAATATTACTTGGACTAAAGTAATTGACATATCCACAGACTAAAAGTAAGACCTATGGCAAGTGCTTGGCTTTAATCATTACTGAGATTTATATTTTTACAATACAATAATAGATTGTGATAATTTAAAGGAAAAAACCTAGGATGCAAGTCCATCTATACATTTGAACTTGATTAGGGACATTTGTTTATATTTTTAAAGAATTGCACCAGAGCTGTACATACTTGTCCTCAATTGCTCTATATACATTTGTATTTTACAGGACCATTCTCCATTTGATGTGGTGGCCTGGCATGGAAATTATGCTCCATATAAATATAACTTAAACAATTTTAATACAATGAACACAGTGTCATTTGACCATGTGGTGAGTAGACTTATTCTTAATTAAGTTTTGTAAATTTTCCATTACTGGTACATAGTAAGCAGCAATACTTCATAAACTTCTTTTTATAGCACCTTTGAAAAAATTTTCAGCATGATTTGAAAGGGAACTAAAAAATAAAACTTTAAAATATTGAACCAGTATTGGACTTAAGGATGTTTGCTACTCATGTTCAGTCATTTTGGTCAGATTTTCAATTTCCTCTGGTTTTATCAGCTCAAAGCATTAATATTTTTTGCCCACTGACCACTACTTTTCTTTTCATAATTTCATTAAACACGCTGAAAAATGATGTTTGAGAAGTTTTTATGAGTTCTTACCATTTCTTCTTGGGTTTTAATTCACAGAACCTACTGAGACAAAACCTATGGAAAATCGAGAGAAACCGTTTTCCTACCAAATTTTCAAACACTAATATCTCAAATCGAGCAACTGACCCGTTACTTTCTTCTGCTTAATTTATTGCAACATAATATTCAAAAAAGCTATCACAGTTATTTGAAAACCTTGTTATTTTTAAACAGAGTAATGAACATCCTTTAGGGTACACAATTACAGAAAACTATTAATTTTGTATTACCAGTATATTGCATGAATACCAGCTTTTGATTGGTTTCTATTTAATAACATAAGATATTTTGAATTTCAGGACCCATCAGTATTTACAGTTTTAACCTGTCAGTCATTAAAGCCTGGTGTGGCCATTGCCGATTTTGTAATATTTCCACCTCGATGGAGTGTAGCAGAGAAAACTTTCAGACCACCATATTATCATAGTATGTGTATTTTATATTACCAATGTCATGGGACAGATAGCAAAAACAAAATTTCAGCGTGTTACAAAATATTTGAAACAAAATGGTCAAAAGTATGTCAGGTAAACAAATGAAAAGTGAACTGATCCTGTATTGCAGACTGGTCTATAGTATAGTCTACAATCAAGATGGTTGAGTAAAACTTCCCTATACAGCTAACTGTTACCTATCAGGGATATAATGTGAGTTCTTGCCCAGTTTTGATGCTGTACAAAAAAAGATGCACTTTACCCACATTGTGTTTAATGTGTAATAAAATTTGTTATTTATCTGACCAAGATCAGTGGTTCTCCAGACTTTGTAGCATTCATCTCAGTTAAAAACCAATTATATTGATGAAGCTGAATTTGATAGTGGAACACAACAAACAAACTAACAAATAATTACGCAATTTGATTTATTTTGCCAAATCATTTGAACACTAAGATGTGTATGCCAGGTGATTATTTTACAAAGCACTCATAAAAGTTGTGTGCAAGTAAGTTACTTTGAATTCTTTAGGATTTACTTGCATGAAGTCCTACAGCACAGTCCCATTATCTGTAAGAAGTCTGACCTAAATGTCTCATAAATGTCATGGTGATTACAAAAAAATTCTCTTTTTTATTCATTTAATTCAGTTGGAGCACATAAATAGACAAATCCACCAGAATTTGAAAATGTTTACATTTATACTTAACCAGTGAATGATATCATCAGATGAAATAAAGTTGTTGATTTGCTATGAATATCCTAAATGTATTTATTTCCAGGAAATTGCATGAGCGAGTTTATGGGCCTTATTTATGGAAAGTATGAAGCAAAAGTAAGTAGTTTGTGAACAAAAGTTCCAATAAAATTTTGTTTCATATGAAACATATTTTTTATGCCCCCCCCCCCACCTGCATTAGCGAACAGGGTTATGAAGTTTTTTACCCCAGTCCGCCCATCCATCAATTTTCCATAAAGATTTTTTGGCTTGTGTAATTTGGATTGATTTGATATTTGATATTATACAAGAATCTCTTTTATAGATGAGGTGTCCATTTCACAAAAGGTCGTAAGTTTTAGGAGTGCTCATAACATACATACCTTATACAGAACTTACGAGTAGTCAAGTCTTATGACTGTAAAACATTTGCCAGGATACATGATTCTATATAACAGTAATTTCAGATTGAGTCCATAAAAATCTATATGAGACATTTGAAATGGCAGGATTTAAATATTTTGAATGAATTCTTGGTTTTCATACTTACAACTTTATGAAAATTGAAAATAAAATAATGATTTTGGTAAGATATTATCAGTATTTTCTGATGAAAATGAGCTCACTTAAGTAAGGTTTTCAGTCCTTTTGGTTTTAAAATATCTCTACTGTACAGAGGTGAGGTCACAACTAAAATGTCTGTGTTTGTGCAACAAATTGAGAAAACTGTACTAGACTAGAAATATTATTTTCATTTGGTTAAATAGTGTGTCTAATAAGGTAAATTCAGAAAAGCACTTTGGACACGGTTAAATTTGACTTGTGTAAGTTTGTTATACACATAAGTATGATGTAGATAGTATCTTTCTGGCACATATTCCATATTAATTCTTTTGAAAACTGTAAAGATAACCAAGATAATAATATATTTGAAAGTTGCATTGTTAATTTTGTTATTTTGGCCATATAATATTTTATATGCAACTGTTTGAAATTAGCTGTATAAATATAGAACATTATTTACCTTGTCATTTAGCTTATTTTTACAAAGATTTTATTGTACAATGACAGAAATAAGTGAGAAACCCATTAGCTTTTAAAACTGTATTTATAAATAATAAAGGATATATATTAATCATTCTCAATCAATTAAGAATATCACTTGTGTTTTTATGCTTGATTTATAGGCTGGCAAGTTCAATATACACTAAAAGCTCTAAAAATTCTGTTAATTTTCTTTGGGGTTGGTCCTTTACAAAAAATTAAACAAGTTGGACAGGTAACTTTATTGAAAAGTATTTATATATTACAGGAAGAAGGTTTTCAACCAGGTGGCGCTACACTACATAGTATGATGACACCACATGGACCTGACGCTGAATGTTTTGAGAAAGCTTCTAGTGCTGTCTTAGAGCCACAGCGGGTGGCAGATGGTACTATGGTATGCATGATTTTGTTCTTCATCTGAAATAAAGAAAATAAGACACTCAATTAACATTGTAAAAAAACTTCAATTTTCATTCAGAATGACATGTTACCTGCACCCATTTCAGGTCTAGACCTGTGGTGATGGATAATCCTTGAGCCAATTTTTTAATGTTATTTTCATGTTATTTTTATGAAATATTTTGGTCTTCAGCTTGTCATTTTCCAAGTAAATTCGTCATTTAATTGAGGTGATTTTGAATCCATCACAAGGAGTAGTATTCCTTGTTGAAGGCCTTGTAAATATAGAAAAATTAAGCTATGGTATGATTGTCCTTTAGTCCTAGAGAATCTGGGAAATTTTAATAATCAGGTGGTCAGTTATGGTCTCAATACCTCAAAATGAATAGTGGAAAATTGCACACCTTCGTTAGACAGCATTGTCTGACCTATGAAGTTTTCTACCAAGGTTTTTTGCATTGTATTGTGGTTCAGGAATCCCTGCTCCTTTGAGCATCCATTAACTTCTTTCCAATTTCATTTCAAAGGTTTTAAGAGATCTGTTTAAGTAATTGTGGTTTAATGTGTTTTTGATGATATAGATTAAAACCATTATTAGTGAGAAGGCAAATCTTCTCAGATGTTTTACTCTATGTAAGTTTTGAACATGAAACCTGTGAGAAATTTTGAAGTCAATATAATTATACCCCCATAAACAAAGTTTGGGGGTGAATAGTAATCACCCTATCTGTCCATACATTTAATTGCTGTCCGTCCATCCACATACCTTGTAAGAACATCTCTCCTAAACTGTTCAATGGATTTCACAGGTTTGTTGATTAATAAGGTATTAGCTGAGAAAGGTTTCTTTGTATGAAGGATTTGACAAAGTTGACAAATGAAGAAGTAATTTTCAGAAAGTGGCCATATTTGATCATTGTCTTCACATAAGACTTGTACAGTATTAGTTGTGAGGTTTTGATTTCCATCTAGGCTTCTGTTTAAGGAATTGTTGTGAGCATTTGTCATTTGATTTTGTTATTTTTCAGGCTTTCATGTTCGAATCGTCACTTAGTATGGCTGTAACAGAATGGGGCAACAAGACCAAAGTAGACAATAAATACTATGAATGTTGGCAGCCGCTGAAAAAACACTTTTCAATAAATGATAAAAAACGCACATCACCAACAGCAACAACCGATTCAAGTAAGTTTGGACTTCCTTAATTCAAATTCTAATAATGTTTGCTGTAATAAATAGTCATTTAGAACATATTATTTTTATACAGTACAATATAAATTACACCTTGACAGGCAGATGTTCTTGGAAAATATCAGTATTGGACATAGAAGACAATACAGTGTTGTATTCTAAAAATTGTTGACATAAATCGAGAGATTTTACAAATTACAATTAGCAGTCAAATTGGGAACATCTCATTATACATATAAAGTATTTTATTACAAGTAATACAAAATTTTATTCTTGTTACACCAAAATGACCTTCCATCCTTTATTTTGATCTAAGTGATATTTTGGAATTTTAAAATTTTTTCAAAACTACCTATAAACATGGACTTTGGCATAAATCCCTGCAACTCTTCCAAAACCAGAACAGAATATTACAACAAATTCATTTACAGAATCATCTGATTTAAATAATTCAGTGAATCAAGAATTTGTAATTTATTTCCTTCTATATTATCTCCAGATATCAGATTGCCATTTTCTTATTAAATTTGCATTATTCAGTTGTACCGTGCATTCAAAAGAGTAATGACAAAGAAAGACTGTTATAGAAGATAATTTGCATTTCAGGAAAAATGTTAAAAACCAAACCAATACACCGAAAATATTCTACCTTATAAATGACATAATATTTTCATTTTTCTTAAAAACAGAAAAATCCTAAAGATTTTTAAAAAGTGTTACTGAAAAATGAGTCAGAACCTACAAACAAAGGGAAAATAATGCAGCCGTTCGATTTTAACAGCCCTGACATCAAAAATGTTTATAAACTTCCTTTTATAACTAAATGTGCTTCACAGTTGCAATGGTTTCAATATAAAAGTAATCATTTAGTTCTGACATTTCTAGGCAAAATTAAATTAATAACAAATCACTTGTGTACTTTTTGTGGCAATCTCCCAGACACTATGATACATCTACTTTGGGAGTGTGACACAAAGTAATAATTTTGATTAGTTTGGCTTGTTAAAAATTTACATTCTTCAATAAATTACAATTAAAATTTTTAAGCATTATTAACTCAAAGCACTCCAAAGTAAAAAACTTAATTTTAATACAAATAAAACGCTATATTTATTCCTGTGGATGTTCATATAAAGCTCCCAATCTTCAAGTATTGCAAAAGTTAATAAAAAATCTTTATGAAAAAGAAAAATATGCAGCACTTCTTGCTCAAAACTTTGAACTTTTTGACAGAGAATGGACAATAGCAAGTCTTTCTAGATGCTTAATGATGGTAAATATCGCCAGGCTTGTTTTAAAAACTTTATACCCTGGTATGCAGTGATGAAAGTTATATGTTTTTTTTTATATTTTTATTTCATTCTATATTTTTCCCCTCTCTATTTTCTCTACAATCAACTCTATTCAGTATTTGTGTCTTTTTTCAGCTTTCATACTTGCTTTTCTTTCGTTTATGATTAGAAAGAAACAAAACTTCATTCAAAAATGTTCAATATTTGTATAATTGTGGCAAATTTATTTGCTGATTATAAAATGTGTAATGTATGTATGTATGTATGTTTGTATGTCTATATGTATTTGTGTGTGTGTGTTTGCATGTATGTATGTATAATATGTATGCATATATGTACAATTCATATTTGTAATAATAAGAAGTTTACATTGTAATGATGCTTTGAAAAAAAAATAAATATTTAAAAAAAAATATACAATACTGGTATAGTGAAATTGTCTTTTCTTAATAAAAAACTTACTGTTGAATTCTGAGTTAGTGTATCTCTGTCTCTTTATATAATCTCTGGTTGTTAACCTTTTGTATGAATGTTTGCAATAATTTCAGAATGCTTAATAAAAATGTATTTGTTTGTTGACAGGTGGAGCAGCAGGAACCAAACGGAAGAAGACAACAAATTAAGGATTACATATTTCCAACGATTTAAAATTACACTATGCAGAATTTGGATAAATGTCATGATTTTACATAACAGCTGTTTTGTGAATCATTTCATTGTTAAATATAGCAGAAAATTGTGTTTCGTTGGAATATTGAATAGTGAAAAACTGGGTAGGATTGTAAGTGGTATTTTTGTCCCAATAAATCCAGTTGCATCTTCCTAATGTCTTGGCTTCACTGCCAGGCTATAATTACTATTTTATTCAGAAGTCCCAAAGGTGAAAAGAAAATCAAATATTAACTTGAATTTACTAGAACACAAAAGATTATTGAACATATAACAGCAGAATTGAGCCATAGTATTTTATTGTTCATTTAACAGTAAATTTTACAGTTGCCGTGTCAAGTGTATTTAAGTAAAACTTGTCTTTAGAATTGAATTAAACAGGTTATTACATAACGGGTATTTTTTCTAAAGTGTATACTGTTTTATTTTTAGTCTTGAGAATCTAAATAATAAAAAGTTATAATTTATTTTTATTTTATTTCAAATTACAAATTGTCTAGTCTATAGGTGGACTGGTTATTTTACATTTTGCTTTGACAGATCTAACATTTTATACTTTTATTGCATTTACTGTGTTAATGGATACTGATGTTTGTTTTGTTTCAGTGTTTTTTTTTTGTCATTTTTACAACTTAATTTTACTTAATTCAAACAAATAAAGTCCTTTACTTTTGTTAATAATGTTATTTTGATATGCAAGAGGTAAGCCTCAAACAGCATATGTACAACAAAACTTCATGTATTCCTTGCCATTGACTTGATATCAAGAATTTTGGTAGGGTTGTCTGTTTAAACTGTTTAATGCTTTTTCTTAGTTTTTGAGAAGACTAAGTTTTGTAAAAGAAGTAAGAAATATGACAAATTTTCTTTCTGATCCAATACAAATGATTCTTTTTTGGGGGTTTGATGTTGGGCACCATCCATAACTATTATCCCAGGAATAGAAAATCTCTATAATAGTATATTAGATGAATGAGAATAAAATCTGGTAAGCCCAAGAATAACTGAGATTATTTTCTTTAAAAGATGTGTTTATTTTTAACAAAATGATCAAATGAAATGTGAAATATTTCCATTTTTTTTTAATACTGATGAGAATAGATAACTTCAAAGTGTATTAACAAATTACACTGGAAACTGCGTTAAAAGAGATGACTCCAAACAAACATTACACACGTAGATACTCAACTTGTTTTGAATCTCAGTAACTGCAGCTGTTTTGTCTACAATCACAATTTTACAGTTATTTACAGCTCACCTGGCCAATGGAGATGTGAGCTGTTGTCACTTAGCATTTGTAATTAGTTTTTCATATTCAAAACCTCCATTTCAGAATTTCTCTTCTTAATGCACCACAACTTGGCATTGAGCAAGTTTGTGAACTGTCCTTTCATTTTTTTTTCAGACAAATAAAAACCAGGAAGTAGTTGACTGATTTTAACTGAAGATTTATAAGTATTTTTTTAGAGGTTCTGGGGTTCCCTTAGATTTCTAATATTGAAAACAAACATGTTTTGTTAATCATGATCAGTTAAGAATTTGCAATTATACTTATTTCTGATTAGTTAGTTAAAATATTTTCTGAAATCATTGGGCCTGACATAAATGAATTGGAACTTAATTTGCGTTCTCCATGAGAGGACCTTCAGAAAGTTTTCTCATTCATAAGAATAATGCCAACCATGAAAGAATAAAATGCCTCAGGTACCAATCATAAAGTCTCCATGGCCATGTTTCAGGTGAGCAACACAAACTTAGTCCCCATCACCTAATAATTGAAATCCCAAGTGGCAGACTTATAGTTGTACTGTATTAACTTACCTTATTTATACCCCCGCAAATGAAGTATATAATATAAGAATCACCAAGTCTGTCCATCTGTCTGTCCACATAACTTGTAAGGGCATCTTCTCCTAAACTATTCAATAAATTTCATTGAAACTTAACATGAACATAAGACACAATGTGTAGATTTGTACATATGAAGGAAATTCATCTCGGCTAATTCCAAGGGCAGATAATCCCAGAGCAGTGGTATCGTTTTTATATTTCTTGTTGATCTTTGTTTTTTTATTTGTCATGTGATTCATTTACCGGTATTCAGACATTTATACAGGTAACTTCTATACATTCAGTTGAACCTGTCTATTCTGACCATAAAATACATGTTGAATTAGGATAAAAATACTCAGAGCAAAAATCTTAAATAATGGTGGAATAAAAAATCAGAGACTGTAGAGGATGTTGGAATACTCAGGTGTCAAATAAGATAGCTTTAACTACAAGGCTTTTTATGAAAGTAGTAATATTTGATATTGCAAATTATATAGGTAAATGTTTATAACATCCTTTCATCATTCCAGTTTTTTAATCAGGTACAAATAAACAGATATATATTTGCAAGATTTCCTGCAGGATTATTTCTATATTTCTTCTTCTTGCCTGCACATTTAGAAAATTATTTTTTCTCTCTAAACCTACTTAAGATCATAAATTCTGAAGTGTTAGATGTGGGTTCTTTGTAAACTAATATAATTAACCAGAATTGTCAAATTATCCAACTGCTTCTGTTTTGAAGTCACTGTATTTAACACATGTATTTAGATCTGTAATGTTATTGGATTTATGTGTATAATTGAAAACAAGGTATATATAATTGTAAATTTTATTTTGCACATGCAGTCAAACTGCAGTTTCTCAGACATGAAGTGCTCAAACTTTAGTGGTATCTCGAATCTCTTTTCAGTTCATACAGTGTTCTTTGCATATTGTGGAAATTTGATTTTTTATCTATCCATTTAGATATAGTTTAGATTTGCTGCCTTTCTGCCAAGCAGATAGCATTTAGGAGCAAGAAAAAGTACTGGTTGGCTAAAAGAGGGAAAAATATGAGATAGCATTTCATCTAGTACATAATAGTGTTATTTGATTAAAATCTGAATATGCAAAAAAAATATTTGCCAGTGGAAATATACATGTAGCATCATTGGGTCTTTAAACTGGCCTGTTGGATGTCTAAGATACCAGAGATTGACTGTAATTGTCAGGGGCAGATCCAGGGGGATCCAGGCCCCCCTGTTAAATGCAAAAATGATAAAAAAGGAAAAGTATGGGGTAAATTTTGGTCTTGATAGCCATTTGATATCAAGAAAATTGATGAATCAAGAGGTCCACAAGAAGTGCTCCCCTCTTTCCAAAAGTCTGGATCTGCCTCTGATTGATACATGTGGGTTGTGAAACAAGTTACTGAAGTACGGTTCTGTAGTATTAAGATCGCGATAAAAAGAAATTGATTGTCTCTTATATTATCAAATGATTTCAGCCTTGATTTATTGTTAGAAATTTAAACTGATGTATGTCAAAAAAAAATAATGTTTAAGACAGGCTGTTGAACAAATAAATGTTTGAAGTATATATGGCAAACTTAGTTGTCTTTCTTTTAAAACTAAAACTTGATATTTGTCACACCTTAGCCAGAAATCTATATTCTTGTCCATTTCCCAAGTGCTAAACAGCCCTAGAACAGCCTGGTGTCTGTCCTTCTATAAAGATATGATAATTGCATTTTTTTATTTGATTTTTTTATATGAGCGCAAAAAATTTGTGGTAGTATTATGTTATGGTGTTGTTGTCATTGTCGTCGGCGTCTTCTGTCTTTGGACACAAAGGTTTCCGCAACTTATCTTTTGATGGGGCGAACCAATTCTTTTGATATTTTGATACATTGATTCCTAGTATGAGATATGGTGTGGGATTGATTTTGGGGGTTCCAG
>JAULBM010308275.1:0-14294 GCA_032357055.1 Geukensia granosissima | reverse complement strand
AATTTTAACTTCTACAGGTCCCATTATGGCCTTCAACAATGAACCAGAGTCCATACCATAACAGAAGCTGTAAAAAAAGTATCGTTCTTTGGACCCTCTCTTGCGATTTGAATAAGAATTACGTTTGAAACTTAATTCAGTCGCACCTCATAGCATGTTTGCAGGTAATTTATTCATATTTTAATAATTTAATTAGTACACAACGTTGATAATATGTACTACCAGTTTCTTCCGGCTTTCAAATGACTAACTTAAAACATATTTCAGTCTACAAAATAAATACGATGGAGAGCTTTCCCTTCATAACCTTTATACCCGTTCCAACGAACTCTGGCATAGGGTATTGATGTGTCGGTGGGCTGCGATTGTTAGTACCACATTTAAGTTAATATGCTGATCATTCGTACTAGGCTCTTTAGACAAAAATGAAAACTTCAATAGAGAAAAATTGAAACCCAATTATATGAAATAATTTGAATAGCTGATTTTCTTGTTAGTATAGTAATTGCTGAATCCACAACGGGAGTAACATTGGAACGGGACAAGATTCCTTTATTAGGACATCTGGAACCGCTGCCTGAAATTACGTTAACAATGAATTTGCAATTCGCCCGATTGAACAAAATATTCGAAACGATGACTTTTTCCAAGGCAAAATACTCATGACATATCATATGCCCAAACATATCGTTTATGCAGGTTTTTAAGCTCAAAATTAATACGAACAATATTTGTTTTTATTTTTATTACCACTATCATTATTGTTTTTATGTAATAATTTCCTAGAAGCGTTACAGTTTTTCACTGTGTTGATGATTGTTCTTCGAAACCAGTGATTTTAAAAAATAATGTCAATGTTGCGTGTGTCACATTATACCATTTATCGAAAAACTAAACTTTAAAATGATATAAGAAAAATTATGGCCGATGGCGGCTGGGTATAGAAAAAAGGCGTCTGTTAAATCGAGCAGGATGTATAAATACTAGAACTCTCCTTCGCAAAGGTTGTGCCGGGGAAAAAATAAGCAATATGTATCTCCGTCCTGGAGGCACTGCTAGTCCTCTAAATGGAGCGTCCCCCGTTGAGTTGGATGTATAAATACACAATCTGTCCAGAAGGAGACGTTAAAAACGCCCAGGTTTAGGGCATGCTACGTCTTGAGCACACTAAAGACCAATTTAAACAACTCTTTTTGAATGGTCAGTAGCCGGCCAGTTTCAAGGCTAAATTTTTTACACCCCAATCTAACTTGCAATTTTTTCAGTGGCAGTCTACAAGTCCCTCTTTACCTGTCCTTTTCTCAGAGTCTACGTATTGATTAATTGTGTATTAACTTGTTGTCGTCCTGAATTAGCATGAAATATTTGCCTCTGGACGTTAAGCAACAATCATCAATAAATCAATCAATCAAAAATTATGTTTTATTTCTAAAACCTCAATATTATATATAATGCATGAAGCTTTACACAAATATCAAAGGTTTTTAAAAGATAAGAATAAAAAAAGTTAAAGCCGATTAACTATATCCAAGGCGCAGTTGATCGATGTCTGCATTTAATTGGTTTCATTATGTGCTCACTGGTCCTAATATTACACCTACTTTGGAATGATGACAGTAAAATCCGACAATGTTTTTAGCACAAAGTGCAAGGTTTCTACAACATGCAGTCACATAAAACACGATATATATACGGTTTTTTGTTCACTTGAGACTTAATAAGCAAATTATGTACAATATGTACAAGACCTAGATGCTAATTGTGTTCTTTCAATTAGCCTTGCGTATACAGGCCGATTTAGTTTCTTATGTATATTGATTGGATTTATTATTTTCAATATTTGTTTGTAAGGGACAATTGTCTGGTCATTTATTACGAATATGTTGTGGTTCCTGCAGAATCACTTTGATTGCTGATTGACCAATTTTACAAATATCAAATGACAAACTGCATCTTAGTTTGAGAAAGTGCATTGTGTTTTCAAGTCAGGTGTAGAATACCAAAAAGGTGCACAGTTCCAAAACATTTTGAAACAAACTAAAAGATAAAACGAAAACAAAAGGAAAACAGGCTTGGACTCTACGAACACCTTTACAAACAGGATTAAGATCATGTGCCCGAAAGTGTAAGCATCCCCCGTCTTGCGCGCAATACCGTCTTTAAATAATTAAATTCTAACTCAGTTTTACGTCAATCCGAGAAGAGGTCAACTTATTGCTGAATTACCGGTAAAAGGTACATAACTAGTTGAGCTGCAATGATACCATATAAGTCAACCAATTCAAATGACTACCATAGAATATGTTTTTATAATGGCAACCACAAAAAATATTTCTCGGGATTTTAGTTAACATATTGACTATTTATTTGAAAAGATGAAGTATTAGATGAAGTAAATAAAGTTACTTTACCAAACAACTGTTTAGACAAAGAGCATTTTCCTAAATCAAAACACCCATATTATATACAGCGACTGCAATGGAAATAAAAGTTTCCCACGAATCCATAAATAAAAAAGAATATTTTATCCTGTTACTTTTGTTAAAAATTATTTATTTTGCCTACAAATGCAATTATTTTCTGGTAAGATTTGGTTAATTACTTTTGGCTTTTTGTTGTTTGTCTGTCACCGCTTTTGATGTTTCCATTGGCTGCATGTTAGGGGAAGAATGGGAACTAGCTAATCTAGTTCCACACAACCAGATGTCTCATGTACCTGACCCAAGTGAGGAATTATTGTCATAGGTTAGTCTTTGTGTTCAATGCTTTGTAACGTGTACATTTTTTGATAATAGTCAGTAAAATATACCGGGATTATAATTTTTAACTACAACTCTAATGATTAAATTTAATTCAAAATTATGCATTAGGAATCGCCCCATGCTAGGTATTTTTAATAACGTGCATCGCACATCATGAGGTTTGTCAGTTACACTCCCAAGGTCGGTAGTTTTCTCCGAGTAATCCGGCTTCCTTCACAACTAAAACTGACCATCGCGATATGACTGAATTATTGTTGAAAGTGGCGTTAAACCACAATCAAACTAACAAAGAAATAATTTTAATAATATCAATTAGGACATGCAAATGTCAAAAAACGGAATTTTTTAAATTAAAAACATTTTCAATGTTTCAATTTATGCAGAAATACAACTAATGTACATTTAAAATTGCAATAATTTTGAGATGTCATTTTTTTTTATCTTTTGCTACAGTAGCGGCCTGGCGAAAGTTATACAAAAGCTTTCAATTTGCTGGCAAATTGCTAGCAAATTGAAAGCCATTTTGAACACCCGCCAGCTACTGTTGACAGCCCTGCTTTCAAACGGTTGAAAGCTTTTGACCACTCGCCAGCTATCGTTGAACACTTGAACGCGAGCGTTGAACGCTCGTTAGCTTCAGTTGACTCCTCGACAACCTCCATGTAATTGTTAGAACTTATGAAATAAATGTGACTAAGAAAACGCGAATAATTCCGATAACAATATACACATGTAGTTAGATTGTCTGACAGGGACACAAACCAGAGAGAGATTAAACGAAAATTACGATGAGACTGTGAATATATTTCAGAAGTTTACCGTCAGTAAATTTGGGAATATACAAGAGAATTAATAGGTGCAATATTTATTACGATATGACTTAAACATTACCTCGGGTGATATGTTTAATGTCAGATATCAACAAGTGTATCAATACACAGAAAGGTGTGAAAATTTTAGAAAAATTATTGATAGTTAACAGGCTAGAGCATGTACATGTATGGTCGTAAGTAATCACGAGTTTTGAATGATCATGAAGATGATAATTACAATAATGATACAACTAATCTTTTATTATTATAATCATTATTATTAATTTTTTTTAAAATTATTATTATTAAGTACTATTGTCATTGTTAATCTCTTTTTCATTATTCTGACATTTATTTATCATAATTCTTTATTAGAGGTCATTAAAATTATATAACGTAATTGTAATATTAATAATAAATATATGATAAATATGATTTTTATAATAATAATAAAAAGAAACAATTTCAAACAAAATTATATTTAAATTCAATCTGGCGAGCGTTCAAATGCTTTCATCGGTATCTGACTAGTGTTCAAAATGGGCTGGCGAGTGTTCAACTGTAGCTAGCTAGTGTTCAAATCGTTGAAAGCTTTTGGCTGTCAAAAAGGCTGACGACCGTTCAACGGAAGCTGGTAAATTGAACACTAGCTAGCTATTGTTGCTAGCAAATTGACAGCCTCGCATAAAACTTTCGCCAGGCCGCTACTGTACTTATAAATTGAATTAACCAGATTGTTCTCATTAAAATAAAAAAAAACATTGAATTTGCGGAAGATAATCATCTATTTAGAGCAGGGTTCTTTCCAAATAAAAGACAGAAATTTCTACTGTTTAATTGGTCGAGAGCACTTTACTTCGTTCTAACAGTAGGTAACTATTTTTACTACAGAAGTGCATTGACAAGATCTTCACACATGTCGAACATAGTTAATGAACAAGAACGTGATCAGTCATCACATCTTCCATTAATATCAGTGAATACGTTGTCTCAAATAGTACAACGTTTGCTATCCTTAATAACGTTTTGCATCGACGAACTTACAATAGGAATATTCTTCAATGATTAAAGTTTCAAAGTTAAATCAAAGGAACAGAAAACAACATGCAGAGGGTGCTTTCATGTCCATCTTTTGCTCGAAAATGTGTTTATATCTTTCTAAATATTAGTCAAAGGTGAAGAAAAATGAAAAGAGGAAAATATTCAATTTGAATGGTATCTTTTCAATCCTTTTGCGAAATATTTGGTTTTTTCTTGAGTGTGCTCATATTTTTTCAGTTCAAATATACATTCAGAACAGAAGCAAGTATGGAATAATAATCTTATATTAAAAGGCGCTTTTTCGTGACCATATTGATAATCGTGTGTGTAAATATAGGGTTCAAAGTAATTGTTTTCTGTTAATTGAATGTTTCATCATAAATGCAAATAAACATACTGATTAAGCTACAACGAATCGATATTGTTAAACTTTTTTTGTCGAAAAAAGGGTCATTATGCCTGTATAGGCTATATCCACATTCTGGACCTAGCTCACGGAATAGACCAAGAAAGAACGAGCTTTAAGAACCTGGTATTAAAAAGCACCATTCTGACACATGTAACATGGTTGGCCTGTACATTATCATATCTTTAGTTATACACCATTCTGCTGTTCATGAGGGAGTGGTCGGCGAATCGCAATTCCCCATCAAAGTGTTTATGTGTTAAAATTTCTTTAATTTTGTTTACAGTTGGTATAACTGGCTCCTTTAGGTGAAAAATATGTGTTTTGCAACAATCGATGTAAGTCACAACTGATAAAGTCACGAAAGAGGGAAGATATTAATTGTCAACCTAATCATGATGGCTATGGAAAAACCTCTGAGGGATGACTTGAAACTTTCTACAATAAATCCTTGGTTCAGAGGTTTTCTGGTAAACTGCAACCCTATATCACTAAAACCCGGATACGAACACCATGCCCTGGAGTAGCATATCAACTGAGAAATTTGACTCAGAATGCAGGTGCGGCAGTAATGTTGCTACACATGAAAGAAAGGATTACAATGGAAAATAAAAGTCGTCTCTCTTGTAAACTTTTACTCTTAATATGCCCAGTTGACAACTTCTAGGAACATGGGGAATGAAGCAGACCTTTCTATTTCAGTGGTAGATGCATCTTTGATTTTAAGTTCAATCGGAAAGATTCGATAAACATAGTCACCAAATTTAGAATTTTTCGGTGGAAGAACTTCATCTACTAGTATATAGCGGAACGCGAAACTGAAAGATTGAGCCAACTGTTTTTCCTGATTATCTGCAGAATGCTTTGTATTAAGTTTAGCGACATTCGAATAAAGAAAAAAAATTTTGAGAAGGGGTGCTCAGTTTGGCGCAGTTAGAATACCGGTAAGACAGTCTGTTGAAACACCCGTCCGGCAAACATGACAAACATGTTTTCAAAAAAAAATCTAGCATTCTGAGAATGCCATCTTCATAGTAATTTTTATTACAGTTGTTAATTAAAAATATAATTTAACGCCCAGTTGAAAATATTTCATGCATACTCAGGACGACAGCAAGTTATCAAACAAAAAATCATTAAGGTGGCTAGCTGTGGGTAAGACCGAAGATTTTAAAAGCCACAGGATACCAAATTAGGACTGTTTGGGTAGGGACGGAAAATTTAGCCTAAGCAACTAGTCACCTGCGGTCCACTTATCACGAGTTGTTGCAGCGGGATCTTGAAAGTGCTGAGAGCGTTGCATTTTCCAAACACGGGACACGTCGGTAATGTTAGCGTCCGAGACGGGTTCAGAATTTATCCTGCTCAACCAATGGACGCCCCTTTAGTAGGTCGGAAAAACCGAGCGACCAATTTCTTAACCCCGGTTATTTTCAAGTTGTTTGAGTATTAATGTATCCAGCCCAAACAACGACGCCTCTTTAGCAGGGGGGTTCAGCCTTTAGGCGGAGAAACCGAACGGCTAATTTCTATACCCCGGCCGCCCTCGGAGGGCAAATAACAAAATAAAGACATTATGCTGTACAAAAAAGAGCTATCCTTTCTACGTTTTTCACATTGAATGCTACATTATAAAATATTTCATTTTTCTCATCTTTCCAGGCTGTATTCATTACTCGCAATTGTTTTTGACAGGGCATTAAAAAACAACAGAGTAAAAATTTAAGCTTCCTGGAGGATCTTGGTTAATACGTAAATTTTACGGGCAACACAATATCAACATCTCAGTGTCATCATGTCGATAAAATTTTTGATCAAATGTAAGGAGAAATTTTATCCATAAACCTACCTCCGCCATATCTAATAGCACGGTCTCGTAAGAACCTAATTTCCTCGTACGAATCAACTTCTGCCAATTTGGACCCATGTGCTGCACAAGAGATCTTTAATGAAAGAACGTATATTAAAGCAGGTGAAAACCTTAAATCAACCAATATGAGATTGTTTCGATGTTTGAATAGTGATTTTGTATTTTTATTTTAAACAAAATCAATTTACATTGATCGAATCGACAAGTTGCCAATAATTGCCAAAATTACACACCAATTTTTGACATTTGTGGGAGAAGACTGATATTTGCTCCTCGGTCAGACTATTTATTCACCAACCTTTATACAAGAGGCAAATTATTCTTTGGAAGAAAAATGAGGAAAATGTCCCGGTGCATTACTACTTTCAAGTTTCAAATCAGTCAGATTTTTTTTTTCAATCAACGAAAATCTGCTCAACAAGCACAACACAAAATTAAATGGCTCGTAACTTCAAGGTATTAATGAGATTCTAGTCATGACGGTTTTTATGGCCATATTCTTTATAGCATCAACTAATCTATTTTTTTATTATTACGAAAACATCTGCTGATACAGATGTGCTAATGCTTGTATGAATTGTGAATTGCATTACGCAAGAAGCCCTTCATCTGTAGCATTTAATCCGCTGAGGTATTAACATAGTGAAAAAAAGTAAACAAAATTTCATAAAATGTAAGCGTAATCATCTGATACGTTTTGCCGTCCCAATTGTAAGCATAAGCTATTTGGGTTCCAGTCTAAACCTCTGAAGATTCTGAAACCAGAGAAAATAAGATTTGCAGACATTTTGTCTGTTGCTATAGAACAAAGAGGATTCCGATTTGTATGTGACTTATAGAAAAAGGCAGATAAATATTTAAACCTAGTTGATTTCAAGAAGGAACGAATATAACTAAAATTAAAATTTGTAAACATTTCACCTGAGCTTTAAACCAGTCCACTCTTTCCTGACTAAATAGATAACAAAAAGCACCAAACTGGCCCCAGTTTCTATGACAATAGGGCTCGACTGAAACTGAAAAAATATCGATTAAATTATTGAGTAAAGCTTCCTCTTTATTTCTACTACTAGAAAAAGTTTTGCATTTGTACATAAATTCCTTAATTTTGCAAATATTGAAATTTGATTATTTAAGGGAACTACCTAGAAGAAAAATTGATGATCTCCATTTTAAGACTTTTACAAAGGGTAATAAAACACTGACATGATTATATGTCTTTGAATGTTGATTTTTCTGGTAAGCGAAGAGCGAAGAAGAGGAACTAAATATCCTTTCTGAATGGGGGAATTCACAAGTTGGGACGATCTATGAATACAACAATCGGTCTTTAAAGATCCGAGTGTTGACAGATAACTATACGTACTACATGACAAATTTGTGGTCGTCCATGCTGACAAAGCCCTAACAAAATTACTTTTGTTTCTAAATTATATAACATATACTGCTTGATAAAGAAATTGCGTGTTGGCAACTAATTTGGCAACCATACAAACATCCAGACGACACTTACCGAAAAAGAAATCCTGGGCAATCATCGTTCAGTTTTATCTTCTTTTGGAATTTCAACCAAGCAGCAATATCTTGATCATACTTTACTGAATAAATTATAAATGTCTTCACAAACAACTTTACATTGCAGGGTCTGCCGAATGCTATTTTATGAGCAGTAGAAACCGGGCTCTAGAGTTAATGTGAAACAGGCCATTCTCAAGGTTGCGTGGATCAAAAGTGAATTTAAATAATTCCAATGATCTTTTAGAATGCTTCAGTGTCTATGTTCTATTACAGTAGCATCAAAACATTTTATTGTTCAACCAAATATACTACTATTCCCCTTACAAAACTCAAAGAATAATTAAAAGCTTGGTTCACCTTAGTTTTGTTTAAAAATGTGGCAAACGCAAATGTCCAGTGGCAAGTATTTCATGCATAATAAGGACGAGCACATATTAATGAATGATGATGATAATCCGTGCTTTGTACTAGACCGACACGCTCAGTCGGATTTTTAACGTGCTAGCTCACGAAAGCAACAGTCCGCAGGAAGACATGCCACTTTACCAAGACACATTATTCTGACTCTGTGCCGACCAGTCTTTGCTCTTACTCCTTAATGCTGCGTGTTTATCGGAGAAGCAGCAAATACCAATTTTAAAGTCTTTGGTTTGACCCGCCCGGGGATCTTCCGCACTCAAGGCGAGGATGCTAACCATTACACCACCGAGGCGGTCCTGATATTAATAAAATACTTCATGATAATATTTTCAAAATGCTAGAATTCTTAATTGACAACATTTTTGCAAAGTTTGGTGGACACGTTTTTCAACAGATTGTCGGCATCACAAAGGGAACAGACATGCCGAATTTTTTCCCTTTATTTCCATGAAGCTGCCTTCATCCAAATCCTCCTGCTGAGAAACGAGAAAAGGTTTGCTCAAGATTTTGGCTTTCATGTTAAGCTATATTGATAATGTTCTTTCTCTGAATAAATCTAAAGTTGTTTAACATGTTGACTGCATCTATCCAATTGAACTTGAAATCAAGGAAACTAGAGAAACAAACAAAGAGGTCTGCTTCATACCTTGACATACAACTAGATATTGACAATCAGGGCGGATAAAGAACAAAACGATTCAAGAGAGATTACTGATTTTCCCATTGAAAACATAACGTTCATGTCTTGCATTATTCCAGTCACACCTGCATACAGACTGTATACTTCTCAGTTGATACGCAACTCCAAGGTGTGATTCCAATCAGAATTTTTATTAATAGAGGTTTGCCGCTGACAAGAAAGCTACTCGTCTTCCTTCGGGGAATCATGCGGTCGTAATCATGATTTTGTTGACTCATACGAACTAACCATTTTACACATGACAATCTTGACAACATATCCGTTCCTATACCCTTTGTGACTTACACCGATTGCGACTAAACACCAGCATTTTTACTGAGTTTACACGACGGGTGCCACTAATGGAACAGTATTTGCTTAGCTTCCGGGGCAGCTTTACCTAAACTAGTATTTGTAAGATTCGTGTTACCCTAGATTTAGTTTTCAGTGTAGTATTGTGTGTACTATGTTTGTCTTTCGTTTCTTTTTGACTGACCTCTTCACCCGTCAGTTCAAGCATGTTCAAAAGGTCAAATCTTACAAAATATTAGCCTACCTTTGGATTTTCGTAGAAATCAAATTATGTCACCAATTGAAAAAAAAATGGAATTATTTTCTTTCTTACACATCATTTCACATTCTAAGTGCAATGAGATTGTTTACATCAGCTTAATTGAAAGGGAAGGTCAGGCCTTGCTATTTATTTGCTCGTAACTTTTGACTAAGGCACTATGCTTATTTTTAGATTTAGTGCAGTGCATCCTTACTGTTGTTCAGCCGCATATGGATATTAATTTAGAAAAGACTTAAAGTTTAAGTTGGACGTCAAAAACTGCTCAAATTAAAATTGTATCTGTAATATATTGATTATCAAATGTAATAATATTATTAACTGTACAACATTATTAGTCACTGTAATGTTTCACAGATTTACTTACCAAAAATATCAAACCAAGGCAGAAAAACGTATACGATTTCATTATTCTAGTTGTTAAACTTGCATATAATGTAATAATTGCATTATTTCTTATCTTATCAAAATCGTCAGGATATAAGGGCGATGGACTACAAATATGGAAATTTTATCTGACCTAATTTTACTGTGTTTATTTGTTTATATTTTGTCATATAACAAAAAAAGAAATTAAGAAAATTAATCCAACGCTTTTCGTGTGTGTGTGTGTGTGTGTATATAAACGGATAAATACCGCATCAATGATCCCGATTGTTTGTATGCATTATCTTTTTAGTCATTTATTCTGTTTATTGTTTTTCTGTATCTATTATTGATTATAAGTAAATAACTTCAAATTCCCATTCGGTAATTTGTTAAAAAAGATAGTTTAGCCAATTTTATCATCAAATAAAATTCTTAAATGGCACCCAAAAGAGCCTTAGGCCTATACGACTTCAAAGGTAATTCCTGTAAAACGATTTTATGGACAAGGTTTATCGTTTATCTATATGAACATGTACGTAGCGATGTAGTACTCTTCCGAATGTCTGATCGGCATATCTTACAAGTCTAGCGAAGGGACATTTAATGGCCGTTTTTCTGAAGCAATTTAATTGGCCTGAGCATTTTTTTTTAGAAAAATGTAAGACAATCAGAACACATTTTTTACTACAAAAAAATCCAGTAAATAAAACACTATTTGAATAATTTTCGTGTCGTGTTTCAATGAAATTATCAAAGACAAAGATTTTCCCTCGATGAATTTTTTATTGATTACATACAGAACGGGTCTCTGTGTAGCTTTTTCTTGTCTAAATATGCTTCATCATGGCGGTCATCTGTAATACCTTCTTAGCAAATATTTAAGAAGTTCCAAAAAACGACAATCCAACGATAATTTTTGCAACACAACAATTAAATTGGTCTGCTGATTTTTGACAAGAACAAGAACGCAATGTTGGCCATATTGTCTCTGGTATCTGTCATTAGACAAACAATTTTACTTGAGAGAGGCTTAACCGCGGCGACGCAGGCCTATATCTTTGAAACTATTTGACCCACGTTAACCAATTTGGTATGCATATAGTTCATAAAATGAACTTGCATATAAGTTATATGTCATTTGGCCTTGATCTCATTTTAATGGCTGAATAACTTTGGAAAAAATTTAAAACCTGCTATGAGTTTTTCGTTATACTTACATGTTAATCCACAATATGTCATCTAAACTTAATCTCATTCTTATAGTTGAGTGATTTTGGAATGTTTTTCCAATCAATCAGATATAGGACAAATGTGCCTCATTGACCTGATTGGCGGGTCAACTTTTTGTTTGTTTGAGTCCTCATTTGTTAGTCGGAACTTCAATTTGCAGGCGAGACATGTCTGTGTCCACACTTGTTTGGAATGTCGTTTTTCGCGCCGCTGTCCTGGAAATGCTGGATTTGGGGATGATACGGGGCTCCAAGACGTGTTTGACCCTGTCACGGGCTTTTTGTGCTTCTCCGGGGTCGGGGCCAATAGTCTTTTAGGTGACGATGCTTTTGTAATTGAATGTTGATTGTTTAAAATTCTATACTTGTTTTCGATGATATCATCAACGTCCAAAATGATGTTACGTGAAAAGACTTGAATTTTTATGCAAAATTTTGGTATGAAACTTCCACATATCAAATACATGTACCATTGTTTTGTTGACTAGTTTATTTGACATACATATAAAGTTTAATATGTGCTTATTGGACTGATTTAAAGATAAAACAGGTTAAAGATGGTAATTTAAAACATGAAAGACATATTGTAAATATTACCAAAATCTTTTCAATTTCTCCTCAATAGACGGTACTGTCCTTTTGCCTTCCCGCGAACAGCTTCGAAACATTAACAACCAACAATGCCATATTGTACTGAATGTTAAGTCTTAAATATGGATATGTTCAATAACATATTTACTCTAATTGTTTCCCAGTACTATTCATCACTTGAAATCCATTGTTGCTATTGATGAAAAAAACAAATTATACTTCTGGTTCAGACGTTGATACATATTATTACGCTCTATTCCCACGGAGTCATTGTTTTTTTCACGTTATACAGGTCTTATATAATCCAGATTTCTGTGTTTGCATACATTTATAAAAATGACAAAATTAA
Organism: Geukensia granosissima; assembly: GCA_032357055.1. Lineage (NCBI taxonomy): Eukaryota > Metazoa > Mollusca > Bivalvia > Mytilida > Mytilidae > Geukensia > Geukensia granosissima. Next base: position 1,677 of record JAULBM010308275.1, on the reverse strand, counting down.
ATTTCATGGTCTACAATATTTTGAATTAAAATATATATTTCTATCAGCTTTGTTCTAAACCTGTTAAAATCCAATTGATATTTAATTTATCAGTTGAGTTTCGGCATATAGAAGGGAAAGTAACAATGAATCACTTAGACTCATGCGAAGTTCGAGTCTAAAGGAATTACCCAGTGGTATGAATTTCGGATAGGATGAATTTTTCATTTTATCTCGACATAAAGAAAAATTAATTCGAAAGACGAGAACCTTAGCTGTTGAGATATGCATCGACGTTATGAGGTATTTCAATGCACGTTTATTATTCCATCTGAGGGCACAAGTTCGATTACGAAAATTTCTGTCTCAAATACTGCAATCTTACAATGATGGATACATATCCAAACTCTACGGCAAGCAGTAATAGGCCCACAAAATTAAAAATGATGATATTCAAATGTAGTAAACTATAGGCCAGATAATTAAACAATATTAAACAAGTAAGATTTAAACGTAAAACACAACGACAAATGTTGGATTACAGGTTCCTGACTTTGAACAGACATATAAAGAATGTCTGTGAGTATTCTGATCTATCATCAACCTGGCAGAATGGTAAAACAAAATGACATAAAACTTTCTTTGCTTTCGATCGACCCTGAAAGAAGGTTTGAATTAGATTTTGCTTATCTCCGGCTAAAACTAATAGAAATTCTAACCATGAAATTTATCAAAACAGTATTCAGATTGATCACATTTGTTGTGCAACGATCCAAGTTGATGCCAGCATATTGTAAAAGCAATGACAGATCAGACAGGCATAGGTTGAAAGGTTACAATATTAACCAGCTAACATTTCATTTTTTAAAACCGTTTTATCAATGTTCATGCCATTTTGATGTCTGTCTTATACTAAGCGAAAACAAATAAATATCAGTGAGGTTTTTATGAAGGTAAAAAAGGTAACATTGTTTTAGCCGATAATAGTTTTTGGGACATATTGACAAAGGGTTGTCAGAAGAAATAATAACTACATGATCTGTTTTAATTGCAATGTACCATTTTACATATAATATAGTTTAATCCTTTACCGAATGACTTTAAAAATACATATAAAATATATGGCAACCGGCCAAAAAAACCCGAAGTATCAATTTTGTAAATACAAAATTACCAAAATAAATGCTGATTTTTGGTACGGTATATGTACGTTTCAAAGACTATCCTCTCATCAGCAGCATGGCATAATAACAAAAACAAAGTCAAACATAGCAAAAAAGCACGCAAACAAAGCGAAATTTGAAGACAAAACCGACGACAGGGGCGACTACTAAGAGCAATATTTTTCCGTATAAGCAGTGAATTGGAATTTTAATAAATGCATCAAATTGCTGTCAAACATTGTACTAAATATTAAATTTAAATAAATTTCATCTAAAAAAGTCTGACAATTTGCCAGGTGAATATCATCGGGAACTCTGCTTTACCAGTAGAATTATCGGTCCAGTGTTTGCAAAATATTTTCAATTCTTTATTATCCTTAGACACAAACAAGGTGTACAAAAAGTCATATTTACGAAATATGCATTATTGACAGCAGAGATAGAAAAGCAATTACATTACAATTGATTGATTGATTGATTGATTGTTGTTTAACGTCCAGTGGCAAATATTTCATGCATATTCAGGACGGAAACA
>JAULBM010308264.1:0-14295 GCA_032357055.1 Geukensia granosissima | reverse complement strand
ATACATCCCGCTCGAACTAACGGACACCCCTTTAGCAGGGGTTCTACCTGCAGGCGGAGAAACCGAACGACCTATTTTTCTATACCCCGTCCGCCCTCGGGGAATTCAGTTGATGGAAAATATGGTTAGCTTGATCCTCATTACTCAACCATCATTTATTACATTGATGTGCGTGCCATTGTGGGTCTTGGCCAAATTACTTTAAAACTAAAAAACTATAAATGGTTCATGCTTTTTCTACTTAAAACAATAATTATCGAATTGATGAATAAGGATACAACTTTCTTACAATCTTACTAGTGCCAAGATATCGATCAATGTAACACATGTTCTTAAACTACATGTGCATGTAAATTTTCAATTTTGGCATAAACAGGTATGAAAATAAAAAGATATGGGGTAAACGTACTAGAGACGGCACTCCAACCCTGAGAAAAACATAAGGAAACTTACAAATCTAGATGTCTCCACAAGGCCTTTACCAAGGGTGGAATATCACTTCGTGTAAAATGTCTAGTGTAGAAAACCAATGCAAGAGATCAAAAGTGCATGGCCCAGAAAGACATAAAAATTCGAAAACATTTACATTAAACGGAAGAAAAACTAACAAAAGCCTAGACTCAACGAACGTCTGTACAGACATTAGTGTGATCAGGTGATTCGGAACGTTAAGCAAATTCGAACTACAACAATTTACGAGAAATTTACTAAATCCAACCATCAAGTATACGCATTGTCAGAATTCATTTTCAGTAACAATAACAAGCAAAATAGCCTACAAATACTGAAATAAACAACTAAATATTTATATATTTCATAAGACAAATTAGTAAAGCACATGATATAATCAAGTTAACTGGATGAACAATTTTAACACAAAATCTGGAACGTTTTAAGCAGATTGAAGTGAACTTGCAAATACAATTTTAACAAACCCAAGATCACAATTCCTGACTTGGGACAGACACATGAGCCATAAGATGGGTTAACCTCGTTACATCTCAACCCTGCCTTACGATTGGTTAAAGGAGAAAAAAAGCGCAGAGAACATTTTCTTAATAAAAAAGTTTTATTTGTATCTTGGTAACAACATCACATGGTGAAAGGGAAATTGTAGAAAAGTAAAGTTATGATACTATTTTTTAATTTGGATCATTTTTTAGTACCAATCAACAGATGCCTAATAATACCTTTTAAGTCATAACTATTTTAACTTTTAAATAATGTAGGTACATTCTGAAACAAAAAACCTTTAGCGTCAGTTCTTCGTTAAGTGGATAAAGTGTTTCAGACATAAATATAATATATGTCAATTTATGGTTACATCGAGACGAATTCGCATTAATCATGGATTTTTCAAATCACGGTTCATAATTAGTTGGTGCTGTCACTAAATGTATATCTGTTTTCTTTTATTGGTTTATATATTCACTAAGATAAGCACAAAATGCTACAAACACATAAAGGTTATCATTGCTAAGTAAAAAAAAGATAACGCTTTATATACTTTAAGACAGAGCAAAAATTCTACAACATTTTTTTGCTCTGTCTTACGTTGACTTGGCGGTTTGTTGCACTGTCTTACGATGACTTAGCGAGCCGAGAAGGGAAACATCTATTACAAAATATAAATGTTAAATCGAACTCGGGTTTTCGAATGGCTCTCATCCTTGAATGTTTTGACTTACTATATATTATATACATTAAACATTGAGATATTAGCAACTTGTACGACAAAAATTATCACTAAAAAGCTGATGTTCTTTGCAATCAGTTTAAGTCAACATGTCTGTTTTTTGTTCTCTTAAATAACATACAGTTGTTCTTCATCTGAATCCCGTATTACTGGAATGTGAATGTGAATGAATAGAACAAGATGGGGAATCACGTGATAATTCACTGCAAGTTGAAAGGCTCGAGTTTCTTAAAAACGACTGCCAGAGATGACCATTCAACAGTTCAGTTTTCTCTGTTTCTTCAGCATTATCTATATGAATACAATAAGATTTAATTAAAACTTGACTGAATCGATAAAATAGGTAATATAACACCAAGTTACTGAGATTCTCTAGCAAGTTATTACTGTATAACTACGTAAAATATCAAAATGTGATTCCCGAGCATTGATAGATTTTAAAGATTGGTGCAAATTAAATGGTTCCATTGTCATTTTGAATAAACTAATAGTTTTTTTTAACAAAAACTTCATCAAATTCTCCGTCTTTAAAATTGAGTTATATTATTGTTAAGAGTAAATGAATTCAATCAGAAAATTAAACGGATATGATAATATTGAACTGCATTTTCAAAGTTCAAAATGCGCTTTAATATGCGGTTTTGTTTCTTTTAAAAGCCTTAAAATTGTAACAGCTTTACGTTTTTTTTTTAAATCTGTTCTATGTCACAATTATTTTTGTGTCGTATTTAAATCAAACACTCACCGTCGGTATACACATCATCATCTCCAATATCGTCAGTAACTAAAGGAGAGGCGTGAGTAGGACTCTCCACTACAACACCAGCCACAGTCTTGCGTAGATCCTGTCTAGATTTCAGGATAGAAGAAACACTTGGAAGTCTTATGTCAACTCTTGAACCCCTAGTCGATGCCACCTGTTGAAAGATCGCCATTTAACTTATGGTAATCTTTTTTTATCAATAAACATGTCAATTCCTCAGAATCTGACAGCAGTAAATTACATATTTTTTATTCGAATATTTATTATGTATCATACAATTTATTTTTCCTTGTCTACAGACTGAAATGAATGTGACCCCGCCAAAACAGGTCATGCACAATACTATCTCTGACGACGCCATGGTTTTGTTGGACTGAATATTTCATTTACTCTGTAGGAATGCATATATAAATCTCACCAATGCAATTGTACACATATTCGTAAGTATAAATGAGAATCAAAAGTTTTTAACTCATCATTTATTGTATCGTTGTTAACATTTTTAAACAAGTATATCAAAAGACAATTTACAAGATATCACCGATGAATAAACGATACAATATATTAAAGATGCTTTAAATCGAATTACTTTTTCATTCAAAACATACAACTTGTTGGTGATATCTCTTCCTAAAATGATGTTCATCACATTTGCCAAATATGGTTCCTTTACCAGCAAGTACTCTAGACTTTGTCTTGACCAAAATATGTAGCGACATAGTGAACCAGCGACTATTGAAACCTAAAGTGTTGAAATATAAAATATATACATCAAAATGAAGATATAAAAGAATGAGCATACAACTTGAAAAGAAGGTAGTGTTGTTCCAACTCGAATTGTTAATGTTCTGTTGCAATATGAATTAACATTATCACTGAAGGAACGGTACTATTAAAATAGGAGATGTGGCATGATTGTCCATGAGACAGCCACCCACCAAATGACATTAGAATTTAAACTTTTACATGTCCCATTATGGCCTTATGTTCTAATTTTATGTTATAAATTGATAAGTTTCTATTGTGATTTAGATTCCTGTAAATAAAATAACGTCAATCCATACAAGTTCTTACTTGATACTTTTCGTCACCACCAGTACCGGACTCAAACTCGGGGGAGTCAATAAATTCCTTTTCCTGGATTTGATGTAGGAGGTTGTTTTGACTGTACACATTCATTCTGTAACACCAGGTAACATACTATATTCACAAACGAAAATTAGTCCTTACCATTCAAGGATGTGGCCCTACCTAAAGGGGCATAATTCATATCAATCAATACTTTTGTACCAATCGTTTCTATAAATCTAATGCCTGCATCTCAGTTAAACAGATTTAATTGTTTATTCTACTCTCGTTCCCAGACTCGCGTCTACGTCATGTGATCTCTTTGAATAGAGAATCAAAGTTTTTACATCAGCGAAAGCAGAACCCTTTCTAAAATCCAAGATATTAAACCGTTCTTCTCTTGCTATAACCACGATGCTAATGTTAATCTATTCAAACTCGTCTTTATCTGCGGTTTGTTTCAATTGTGAATTTATAGCGACACTATAACAGATACATATTCGATAAACCCAGACGCTATATCTATATGCCTCTGGGTGATAGAATGCTACAAACTGAATATTATAACAATAATATGATGTAGGTTTGACCTATAGGGAAGCGACGACTTTTACCGTTTGTTAGGAAAAATAAAATTCCATTCAAGTTAGACTGTTCAAATGCGCGCCACAGGACAGGGAGTCGTTCGATCAGTCGAAACGCATTTTGCCCTTTTCAACGGAAGACGTTCTCACACTGTTTATTAGGTCATAAAAGCAAAATTGCGACGCACATTGGGCAACCATGCAAAAAAAGAATTTAAAAACATTAAAAAACATAATCCTGCAACAATCGATCATGGCAAACAGTCGGCAAAGAAGTCTCATCGACAGTTTAGTAAGTTCCACCGTGATCAACGCCGGGTGGTTGCACACTATGCAAGCGGAAGAACGGTGGATGTTGTATAGCAGAACGCAAGAGTTCAAAATTTTAGGCACAGCCTCAAATCAAAGATTCACCATTTTTGACGCAAAACAAATGGCAAGACAACCAACTGCATATACTTTTTCAAATGTAGTATGTGCCAAATATCTTATGTTGGAGAAAGAAAAACACATTTAATTTAAAATGGAACAACCAGCTTTCTTATCAAAAAACAACAAGAAATTGTCTATTGACCCGTCATCTTAAATCAAATGGTCCCCCGTTTAAGGATGTCACATTTCAAACCCTTGAGCTGAACTCTATTTAAAGTTTTCTAAATGGGATTATGCGTCTAGACGATTGCGTGAGCAATTTTGGATTTCTTGGGTTTACCAGCTCTTAACGCTCAAGTTGAGTATGAGAGTAATGACAAGAAGCGATTTACAAAAACGTAAACATAATGTAAAATCTTTACAGTAGTTGCAGAAATATTTTATCCTGTTTGATTTACTCAAAATGAATTCTTTCGCCTACTAATGTATTTGTTTTCTGACCAGATTTGGTGAATTTCTCTTCCGTGATTCGTCTGTTGAAACTTTTGATTTTACCTTTGACCGCTTGTTAGGGAAGGGTTGTTTACCCATTAGTTCAACCCACCATATGTCTCATGTGTCTGTCCTAAGTCAGGAATGGTGGTCATAAATTTGTCGTTGAGTTTAGTGTTCCGTTTCGGGTGCATTTTTGATAATATTCAAGTAAGAGCAGTTTATTTTACGCATATACGATTTTTATTAGGGGCGATTTAGAACTTTTCACAAGTGTGATATTCCTTCTTTGTTGAAGGCTTTGATAACACATCTAGATTTGTAAATTTAATCTGTTTTTCTGGTTGAAATGCAGTTTCTCTGACATTCACCCCATATCTTCTCGTTTTCATTGGACTGTCCTAATAAGTGGTATAATGTATATAATTCATGTCTATTTTGTTAATATTAATATTCTTGTGTTCGACTTTTATATTTAGCTAAAGCTTTCAAAAATATTTTGACTCACTCAAGATTTAATTTCAAATTTTTATCAGTGACGCCTGACGAGTGTCTTTAGAAGACCAAAATATTCCGCTGCATTCAACTTGTATTCATTTTTTGTTACATTTTCTAAAATTTTTTACTTGCAGTGTTGTTACAATCTAAATATATAAAAATTATGTATATAAATAAATAAAATGTATAAAGTGTCTTACTTTCCCGACATCAATAGTCCAAGTCGGTCAGTCTTGCTGATACTCTGTGTGGCATACGGCTCTCCCTCATGGAGTGAGGTCAGTGTGCAATAGTCTGTAGAAACCAGTCTCTTGAACAAACGTCTGTTTGATTATAAAGGTTGTATTATATGACTGTCAACAAAACTACTACCCACGAAAATCTTAATTATAAATAATCAAACATCTACAAGATATTGAGCTGTCTTTAACCATGTACGTAGAGCCATATATATGAAAATGAAAATATACTAGTTTAAATAGAGAGAGAATCTTCACACCGACACGAGACTGGGCAACGAAGCGGTCTCCAGGGCTCACCAACAGAGCTGACCCAGCGCGAACCCCAGGTGGCGGAAAGAGGAGGGCCTCTCGTTGAGTGATTGCCAGGTTATAATATGGAAAGCCTGGTCGTGGATTATAGTGGGTGACGTGTTTGGAGAGTGCCACGGTCCTTGCACGTAAAAGACCCCTTTTGTAGTTTTCGAAAAAGAGAAGGCTACAAAAGTCTAAATTTTCCGTCCCTACCCATCACTCCCTTTTTCAAGTGGCAGTCAAAAGCCGTTGCCCTGTTGTGTCCCATTCCAGCCCTTTTTCGATATTGATAATTGTTGAACTTGTTCTCGTCCTGAATATGCATAGAATATTTGCCAGTGGACGTTAAGCAACTAACAATCAAACAATCAATCCGACCACTAGAAAACAGTGAGAATTTACAAATCTAAAAGGTCTCTACAGGCTTTCAACAAGGCTGGAAAATCACTCGAGGTAGAAAGCTCGGGCATGACTCTTTTATATTTAATCAATATAAATTCGTCTGCCAATGTGAACGGTCTCTTGTCGTATTGGGTTAATTTCTATTTCATTGTTGTTGTTCGTCTGTTACTGTTTTTTTGGTTTCTTGAATTTTTCCTTTGGCCACTTTTCGGAAAGGGTTGCTTGTCCACTAAACACTTAAATAGTTAAACCCCACCACATGTATCATGTGCTTGTCTTGAGTCAGGAATTGTGGTCTAAGGTTTGTCTTTGTGTTGTATGTTTTGTAACATGTACATTTTTTATAATATTCAGGCAGCAGTAGTATTATTTTACGTAAACACGAATTTTTATTTAGGCAATTTTGAGTTTTTCCCAAAACGAGAGTATTCCACCCTTGTTGAAGACCTTGTGATCAACTCTTGATTCGTTAATTTCTTCTATTTTTCTTGTGGATTTAGTGCAGTCTCTCTGACATTTACCCCATACCATTTCATTATTATAGCAAAATTTACAATATTTATTTTGAAAATATGGTAAACATGTATTACGAAACAGTTGATGGTGCTATAGAATTTCGAATAATTCGTTAATTTGATGTCAAGAGCTTCTCACTGAATCGTGATCTCTCTATTTCTCTCTTTCTCTGAATAAGCTTAATTAAACATTACATATCCACACTTAATTTGCAATATTTGCAATCTGACAGCGTATACTTTCCATTTTATATTCCATAATTGAATATCATATGGTACAGTAGAAAAATGATAACTTGCCTGGGAACTTTCATTGGCTGGAATAGTGCTACATAGACTTGTTCTAGTTCGTCACAGAACTTGACTGGTCGGATGTGATACATCAAAAGTAACGTCTGAACAGCATTTACAAACATGAAGGCGAAGTTCCAAGAGAAAAAATCTGGAGCACAGAGTATCACCCATGACCATATCGATAGCATCAAAAATCCTAAAAAAAGACATTAATGGACAATATTTAAAAGAAATAATATTGAATATGCCCAGAAAGACACGATCCTCATCTAATACATACGTTTAGAATTTAAACAGATGTTAAAAAGTCAAATTAAACTGAGTGCAAAGCGCTTTCCTAAACCTACCTTTATTAGGCATGGTAGGGTTAAAAATTAGAAGATTGTCCAAATTAATTAATTTCTAGTTACATTCATGAACAATGTGCACTTAACCCTCATTAAACATACGTTCTTTTTTTACAAGTTTCGCCTGAAGCAATATTTCGATATGAAATGAAATATTTAAGTATGAGCTATTGATTATATAGTTTATATAATAAGGTTGTTCACAATATTTTTGCAAGCCGGTGTAAATGTGTTTCACAATAGGGAAAGAATACTTTATATACTTTCTCTATCATAAGATGAAATGAAGAAGTTTTAATATAATAAGGTCTCACCTAAAACAAAAAACCCATGCATAAACAGAACGCCGCGTTTTCCATCAGGTGCTAGTAAACCAATCATAAGAATACTATTCGCTAACTGGTACATGAAATGATTGGACGATGTCCAAGAGAAACAACCAATCACTGAGCTTGTCCAGTTCCTCAATATGACGGTATTATTTGTTTCAGTAAAGTTTGAGGCAGTGAACCACAGAGTTTTCAATGCAGTTTCCATTGTTCTGTTAGGTATCAATTTAACATCTACAATGAAAATGACCACAGTGATTTCAAATAAGCCAAAAACTATGTGCCGACATGACGCCGTTGGTTCGACACGATTAAACCACTAAAATAATAACAACCTGAATAAATTGTGATATAATCTTTTTCTATGTGGCAGACATTTTTATCGAAAGTATTTATGAAAAAAGAGAAAGAATAAGTAAGATGGTAACAAAATTGATCGGATTTGCCACTCCCCAATATCTATTTCAGTGGTAGGTAAGATGTAACGTTTTATTGAAGAATCAACCGGTGGTTTGTATCAGTCCTGCGATTTCAGTTTTTATTATCCGGTTACAATCGATACATTTTGACATGTTTTTCTGACAATGTTGGCGTTATTAAAATCTGGCAATGATGTTGTAATATATGAATACATTATCGATTATCGAACTTAACACCGCCTCTGCGGTGTAAAGGTAAACGTGGGTTGGAAACCCGGCCGGGTCAAACCAAAAGAATTAAAATTTGCTACTTATCCGCTAAACAGTAAGACCAAAGACTGGTCTTCCCACAGTCAGAATAATGTATCTGGATTCTTACGGACTGCTGCTTTTGTGAGCTTGCACATTAAAAATCCGGCTCAGTCTGCTGACTGAATTGTTGTTGACAAATTGGGGTTCACTCATCATTATTCATTAATATGTCCTCCTCATGAATATGCATCAAATATTTACCGCTGGACGTTAACCATCATTCTGTTAATCAATATGATGATTTGACCAATGTGCGGGAATGATTTTTTATCAGAACGAACATATACAATTTAAGAAAAAAATCAATTGTGAGAAAATCATTTTGATAAGCCAACACAATTTTAATACAAACAGTTCAAACTGTCTTCAACAACCGTCATTTCTAAAGTATTACGTCTCTGATATAATACATAAAAATCAATGTCGCCCTAAATATAACTCGTATTATTTTTTCATCGATTTTTGTATCTGAATAAAACAGCAAAAATGCTTATCATTTAATTTATATATTTTTTAAATAACATGCATTTCATCTGTTTATGAATTACTTAAATATAATTATAAAGACCTACCCCGTCTATTCTGTTAACCGCAGTGGCATTGGTTTAACAAGCTGTCATGGACATCGTCTGTAACAGCAGTATATTCAAAGGAAGACAACTGATGGTGATCTGGAATTATTTACCACTCAGGAATAAAAAAACAAAATTTAGTATGCAACGGCACCAACTCAAATGATTTTACTTTGGCACAGAGGTACCTGTTATTAAATGCATGTTCTATTGTTGCTGTAATTATCTGTCATCACAATCTCAATTTCTTGTGTCCTTTTCTCGCCTGTCGAATATAGCAGTGGTGATGGGTTAATTTCGTTCTTCGTCATCAAAAAAATTAATTTTACGTGATCAAATAAATTTGTCGTGAATTGTGATGAGATAAATATCTGTGAATAGTTCTCAGCCAAATTAATAATTTGTTCACTGTGATTTAAGACATTTTTCGTTTTTGTGAACAATTTTGACCAAATTTTCCTACTCCGTATCGATATGAAAATAATACCCTGATACACTGGTTACACTTGTACGTGTATTATCGTGTATCTATGCAGTGAACCAAACTGTTCTATTTACACTTGTCTGTGTTTTCTCAGGAAACATTTTGTCTAATAATTCTAAAACACTGAAAATACGGAAAAGCATCGAAAAGTATCGCACTTTGTATCTGTCCCTGCCGTTTTGGCTTCCCAGTTCGATTTGTTTGGATTTGAGTGCTTCTTTTGCAATATTTGAATATTTGACTTCCTATGTTTCGGTTCTAATGTTACTGATGAGAGGTTATTCCTTGAAATGAACATACAGCATACATAAATTTTCCATATTTATTTAAAATTGGTATTGGCAAATTCAATTCATTACTCCCCTCAATATGAAGCCTCGACTTAAATTTATGACGTCATGATTCAACAGACAATTAGAAAATATTTTAAAATAATATTATCGATAATCGCAATTCAGTGTCTCGCTAAAGCTAGAATTTGAATGTATAACTATCCAGATTCTTGAAATTATGATATTTAATGAGTGACAATATGAGATTCTTTGTTTACCTCTGTTTAAATGACATGTTTTAATTTAAGCAGAACTTGTTTAAACACTGAAGATCACCTTGACTTCCTCTTCGGCTCTAATAAATTTGCAATGTTAAAATATATGGTTCATATTTTTGGTTAGTCTAAATAATGATAATTAAGATTTTTGAGTGAAAGACATTTTAGTAACCTGACTTGGAAACGTTTACTCATTTCATCCCTAGAAAAAAAAACGAGAATACATAGTTAAATGACAAGATCTTAAACATTTAAACAGTTTCTTTACCCCATGTATAATCCTTATGATGGCACAGCTGGAATGTTGCAACGTATGAACGGAAAGTCCAAAATGAGAAAATGTATGATAAATGATTGTAAAGAAACGCGTTTAATCATTGCCACCAGTCTCGGTCATTAATTCACAAATGAATTTACATCAGTGAAAATTTATTAATTTTAAATAAATAACAAACTAAAGGCTCTTAGGAGCCTGTAATCGCTCACCTGTCTCAAAATTGCCTTGAAAACAGCCTAGTATTTAAACTTTGTGCAGAATACTCTAAGAAACAATCATACAAAGATACATCCATTCAATAGTTTCGGAAGAGATTTTTTACACTATAACTTCAAAATTAGCTAAAAACGTCCTAAAAGGGGCAACGAGAGTTAAGGAATTTCACCCAAGATAGATCTTATCATGCAGAACAATTTAATCCTGTCATAGTTTAGCTACAATAACTGGTTTTTGAAATATATGTGAAAATCTTCTGTCTGATTCCCTGTGTTTTATTTATAGTATCTACAGCCATGTTTTTCAACTGATCAAACATAGACTTTGTGGAATATACCCTAAGGAACATTTATATTAAGTTTTATCTAAATCCATTCAGTAGGTTCAGAGGAGAGGATTCATTTAACTAAAACTTCAAAATTAGCTAAAAATTTCTAAAAAGGACAATAACTCCAACAATAGTGAAGGAGTTTCACCATAGATAGATTTCATCATGCTGAACATTTTTACCCTATGTCAGAATTTAGCTAAAATTAATAGTGTTTGTGACATGTTAAAATGTTCTTCCTGGCCCCTTTGTTCTATTTTAAGTAACGACAGCCATGGTTTTCAACGGATCATAAATCCAAACATAAACTTTGTACAGAATACCCTAAGGACCAATCATACTTGTAAAGTTTCATCTAAACCCATTAAGTAGTTTCAGAGGAGAAGATTTTTTAAAACTGTAACTTTATAATAAGCTAAAAACGATCTACAAAGGCCAAAAACTCCAACAACAGTAAAGAAATTTCCTTTGATATTTCCCCAATGATAGATTTCATAATGATGAACACTTTCACCCTGTCAGAATTTGGCTAAAATTAATGGTTTTCGAGATATATGCGAAAGTCCTCTGTCTGACCACTATGGTCTATTTTTAGAAACAGCGGCCATCTTGGTAGGATTTCAGGAAGGGACAACCCAAGTTTGTCATTAATTGGCACAGTGGTTTCAGAGGATGACATCTGTAAAGGAAAGTTTACGACGACGGTCGACGGCCGCAAAGTAATAGCAAAAGCTCACATGACCCCTTGGTTCGAGTGAGCTAAAATTAAATTATCTCAAGCCAAAAACAAATCAATTGTTTTTCACAAGCAGAAGTGACTAGAGCAATAATCTCGAAAATATCAAACATATTGAGGTTACTGGTACAACAAGTGCAGACTTCATCGATTGTACTACATTTAAAGTGCATTCAAGATAACAGCACTATTAAATCAAATGAACTTTATTATTTTTACCACTGTTAATTATTCAGTTCACCAAGTACCTGTTTATTTTGGAAAACAAAGGTAAAGTCAGGTGTTTATTGATAATAAGTCTGTGTTACACCCTATATAAACCGTCAAATCTAACAACGTTAAAATTCGGCCGTTATAACAACAGGTTATGTTTGCCAAACTTGATCCCATAAGAATATAGGTAGCACGTTGTGGAGGTTACTGGAATTTTTATCTTAATTTTGTTCTCACATTAGTTCTTCTGTCATTCCCTACTAAGTGTCATACGTCAAATGAGGCTCGTTTGGGATAATCTTCACATTTTTATGTTTTTATATTTAAATGCAATTTTTTATTTCACATTAAATTTACGACAATTATTTCAATATAGAACTTCTGACCCTTGTCCATCTTTTTAGATGCTAAAATATGATCCAGAAAATACCAAAGCGATAACTGCGTACGTCTTTCCTTTAGAAAGGTTAAGCATTTGATTATATGGGTATATAAACTAACACCATTATCTTTCAATCAAATACGATGACCGTGCTCCGTCAATAAGGTCCCATAGTATACAATTCTAAAACCACCTTGTTTCGATTTTCAAGTGAATGATGTATAAGTTTCTGTTCCTTTTTGTATGCTGGATAACTCTAGTTAATGGCGCTACAATTAGTTATACAGACTCTACTAACGATGCTACTGATGGCATGACAACGGAAAGTACGGTCACAGAAGCAGGTTGGTGTCTTATACAGACTTTGTAATAAATAATCAACGTATACAAGACTTTGAAAATTTATAAGTATACATACAAGACTTTTAAAATAACACTGGAATATATGTTGGAATGATACAGTAAAAATCTCTTTAACATTGTTTTCTTCTTTTGTTTTAGTCTGTATCAAGTTATTGATCCTTTCAGTCTCATCACAAAAATTATTGTAATACGGTAGGGACGCGGTTTTCGATATTTGGTCCCGAGCGTCCCTGATAAGTTAATCCAGAAAAGCACTTCGGACGCAGTGAAATTTAGGCATTCTCATTCGTTGTTTTTTTCTACAATCTGTTTGATAAAAGAAAGTAATGATTAGCACTAATATTTTGAAGAAAATGACTTAGGAAAAGATGTAGATTGTGTCTTTCTGGCATATATTCAATTTTCTTTCTTTGAAATACTCACACAAGACTTTGAAATGAATTATAAGTAAACATCTTTGTAAAAAAGAAGAACATGTAAAATAAATATATCTTGTATCCTGTGTCACATGCGTGGCGTGATAAGTAGTCAAATGAAATATACAGTTTATAACGTTATGAACACCGATACGCCAAACATAAAAATAATGGGGAATTATAAAAATTATGTAAACTGTAACTTACCAATATATATTCTAGTATCCGACAAGAAATAAGAGCATGGCATACACCACTTTGAAAAAAATATCGTGTATACAAGACTTTGAAATGAACAGTCAATAAAAGAAACTTTGAAATAAAAGACAACATCTCACGCTATTTTGTTGTGATGTGTTGAAAGAGAGAAATATAGATTATAAATAAATATAAATATATGCGCAAACGAAGTTTGGGGGTATTTAGGTTTGACCATGTCTGTCTGTCCGTCCGTCCGCATTGTCCACGACTCCTCCTAAATGACTTATAGGATTTTGATAAAACTGGGTGGATTACATATGAAATGTGCATTTGGTGGAATTTAATGTTTGACAATTTTTGCTGAAGATATGGATGTTTGGATTTAGTAATTTTTCACTCCTATTTGGTGCCATGCATTGTGTGCAACTACTCTTAATCATATTTTTGGATTTTGATAAAACTATTGAGATTGTCAGATTACATAATGGAGATGTGCGTATTGTTAGGACTTTAATTTTTAAGGAAAATATTATGTTTGGACTTAGTCGTTTTTCACCTCTCTTTGGATCAATGCATAGTCCGTAACTCCTCCTAAACAACTTACAGGATTTTTATAAAACTTAATGGAATGCTTTAATTACTTAATGAATATGTGCATGTGATAAAGAATTTAATTTTCGACAACAGGGATGTTTGGACTTGGTTGTTTTTCAACCCTGTGTGGGTCAATGCCTTGTCCATAAAACCCCTACTAAACAACATGTAGAGTTCTGGTAATAATTTGGTGAATTGTTAGATTACATAATGGAGATCTGCATGTGGTGAGGAATTTTTACATTGTTCACAATTTTCGTGGAAGATATGGACTTAGTATATGGGACAATGCGTTGTCAGCAACTCTTCCTAAACAACTTGCTAGATATAGATAAAACT
>JAULBM010308263.1:0-24649 GCA_032357055.1 Geukensia granosissima | reverse complement strand
AACCCTACAAAAACCAGGGTGAGTTCAGGTGCTCCGGAAGGGTTAGCAACTCCTGCTCCACTAGTGGCACCCGTCGTTTAAAACATTTACCTAATTCTTTCATAAATATAAAAATATAATTTACATTAGAAATAGTTTAAGTCAAATTCTTGTCCTACAAGCTGTCGACACTTTTTTGGCACTTTGACCGTTTTTCTATTTATGATATTTTTACACTTAATCCAGCTGGATTTTATTTGATTGGTGTCTTACCTTAAAAGAACCTGGTTTCTTATCATCTGTGTTTGGATTTTTAAACTAGCTGTCAGAAACAGCGAGTACTTTTTCGATGTCGGTACATTTTGATGTCTCTTATTTTATTTGTATTTGTCTATGTACTATATATCGACTATAAAAGTTCAATCTTATGCAGACACATATTTCTATGCCTGTCACAAGCCAGGACCCTGTAATCCAGTGGATGCCGTTGTTTTTATGTTTAAATATTACTTTTACATTGTTTATTTATTTTGTCGGTAGTTTTAACATTAAAATATATTCACAATTTATTTTCGGGCCTTTTACAGCTTGCCAAAGTTTGTGGATATGTGTTCATTTTCGAAGGCAACCTGTTGATGATTGTATATTGATGGCTCCCTCATAGACAATCATACCACTTATCGTTTTCTGTATACGTCTCTTAACTAAGTACTCAGGCTGCCAGGAACAACCAAAAGCTCTAACAAAGTGGGACAAATACCTACACAGCTATATGTTCAAGTGTAAAAAGTTAGTTTGTTCAGTATTCTTATATAATTTATCAAAAGATGTTGGTAAATAATTGGGTATAAGTTCAAATGTAAGATGGAAAAATGTTTTAAAATACACGTTTACCTGTTATACAATAAAAATCGGAATTTTGCTTTGCTCCATACATATATCAAGAAAATTTCTCATCAGAATCTAACATTAAAATCAGACATCTGTATAGTAGATAAAGTAATCAAATATAATCAAATTGCAATGGGAACCCTATTCGACTGGCAAATACATTTACTAATTGCAATACAATACAAGTCTCTCAATAATTTCAGGTGTTTAGAATACGGTTGTTTCGAGTCATTTCTATTCCGTCAAAAGTTTTGAATTTTTGTCTCCCAGACCACGTGACTTCGCTGGAATGTAAGGCATCGCACTTCCGATTCTATGCGTGGTAACTATAATTTGTTTTGTTAAATTTTACTTGACATGTAATGTATACACGTTCCTCAAATTACAATGATTAAAATACGTTTACTGAATGATTTTCTTCTTTCTTGAATTGCGAAAGGATTTCTTTTTTATTTTACACGTAAATCTGACGTAA
Organism: Geukensia granosissima; assembly: GCA_032357055.1. Lineage (NCBI taxonomy): Eukaryota > Metazoa > Mollusca > Bivalvia > Mytilida > Mytilidae > Geukensia > Geukensia granosissima. Next base: position 23,304 of record JAULBM010308263.1, on the reverse strand, counting down.
CTGACGTGTACACCGGAAGCTGTCTGCCTAATATTACGTCATAATAACATGAAAAACGCGGAACCGGTCGACTGAATAGAAATGATTCGAAACAAGCGTATTATCTGACAACAGACTGAACAGTTGCTTGTAAAGCTAATTTACATTTGCCTCTATTGCTTGCTTACATCTGTGAGTAATTTCTCCCAGCTTACATTTTTTAAGCATGTACCAACTTTGGCCAGCCCTCTCCCTAAGACTGCCCTGCTTTGGCAAGTAAATCATGAACCGGAAAAGTAAAAGAAATGGAAAATTGTCACAATATCGGAATGACGCAGAAATTTCCGTATTGTTAAAATTCCTCTTTTAGGCATTTGAGATGATATTTAGTTTGTATAAACTGTTTAAATTATTCGAAGAGTAAAATCGTTAAACAACATTCAGCAAAATGAAAAGAAATAACAATAGTATCTTAAATAAATCTGTTTACGACACTTCGGCCCGTACTGCAGTATGCATTCAAAAATTAACACTAATCTATCGACTTCCGGGTTAGAATTTCGTAACGATTCCATTTCCATCTTTTGGTAAATGATTTCCCTTGCATTCCCATGTCAACCTTAAACCAATATTTTCAATATGTTAAACCTATGTTATCTTTGGGATATTGATTTTTTAGTTCATAAATATTTTAATCAGTCAGGCAGGGTTAGTCAGGAGCACTTGGGTCGATGTGAATTCTGTGAGTGTCAAATTGCATTTCTAAGCAGTCAAAGTAATGCAAATAAAGGTAGAAGGCTGATTCTGAGGGGGGAGTTTAGGGTTTCTGAGGGGTACATGTACACTTGGCAAAACTAAATAGGTGGTATCAAATTTTGCTTCTCCGGGGCATCACAAAAAAAAACCCCACCAACCTTGCTACTCAGATGTTTAATGGACCGACTACACGGGCTTGTGTACAGTGAGTATGTAAGATCAGCAGATACATGTACTTTCGGCGGAGAGGGTGTATTTCCAATCTTACATACTTAATGTGCACATGCCCCTGTGATTATATGAGTGAAATGTAAATTTACAAATTTTCCTCTATAAATGATTACACTGACTGATCTCCAAAAGCAAATTTCTCTAATTTTCCAGTGAATAATATCAAAATATAAGGTATGGAAATACAAAATGTGGAACTATATTAATAAAACACAACAATCGACCTAATCTATTGAAAAAATGGTGAACAAATATATGTAACAATAAATGACTTTTTAAACAAAAACAACCACTGAACTACAGGGGTGGCCCCTTTAGTCCGACACCCCATTAGTCCGACACCCCGTTAGTCCGACGCCCCATTAGTCAGACACCCCATTAGTCCGACACCCCGTTAGTCCGACGCCCCATTAGTCCGACACCCCGTTAGTCCGACGCCCCATTAGTCCGACACCCCATTAGTCCGACGCTCCATTAATCGTACACATTTGTTTCATAACGACAAAGATTAACGGAGAGAAAACAAAGCTTCATGTATTTTCTTTCAAGCACCACAAGGATTTTTTGATATATAAATCTATAGGTTAACTCATACTTTGCTCATAAAAAACATCTTCATCCAAAATATCATTTTTCAACTCTCAGTGGCAGTTTTGTTTTAAAACGTTGAAATATGAAAGCACACTGATGTGACGTTAAAGAGATCGCGCAACATCTAAGCAAGCTCAGAAGTTAATATCTAGAGGTCTTCTTCCGAACGAAATGAAAAAAAAATACATCGTTATCAAATATCTTAAATGGAGATTAGCGAGTGTCATCATATAGATGATATGTTTGAATATCAGAGAGACTGTACTCTGACCACGAGAAAAACAGAAGGGATACAAATCTAAAGGTCTCAACAAGGCCTTTAACAAGGTTGGAATACAACTCATTGTGAAAACTCTAAATTGCCCCTTATAAAAAACGTGTATACGTGTTCTGGCTTGAATATTATCCAATATGTACATGTTAAAAACACAAAAGTCAAAGTTATTATTAAAATTTCGAATGTATTTACCTAATCTTTATTTCCATACATTGTACATTTGTAAATCACCGCTTGGCACCGGCACATGAGACATGTAGTGGGGTTAAACTAGTTCAGTGGCATTCCAACCCTCCCCATAAAGTGGTCAAAGGGAAAAATACAGGAAACAAAGGCAGCAAAAGACGAACCATTAAAAAATCAAACAGAAACCCAATCAACCCGTCCAGACAGTATACACATAGACAGAAAAATTTAAATTACATTATCTGGTTTTCTTCTAAAGAAAATGGGGGGCTTTATCTCAAACGGGAAACCGTTTGCCGAATCCTAATCTACAATTATTTTGGGAAACAAACCATACTAAATAACATACAATGATATTAAATAATAAAAAAGAATGAGGTGTGTCGGTAAATTAAAAAAAAACCTAAATTAAATCAGACAGATTTCACGAATTGAAGTGGACTGCGCTGGTTTACTGTTCTTTATCTTGAAATATGCGATCTTGTAGATTGGTTTATGATATGTGTTATAATTCCCTAAAGAAGTTAGCCAAGATGGATCACCATCTCAATTTTACGTATGTTCAGCACATTTCATATGTACTTAACTCGTAAAATACTAAGTACATAAGTATGTCTCTGGTATAAATAATTACAAAATGTAATGACAAGTAATAAAATAAACTCAACAAAAAATTATCAGTGGTCTCCCCCACTTGGATTTAATTTCTTTTAATATAAAAACAAAACAAAATGAATTTAAATAATAAGAAAAAGATCAATAGTAAAAACAGCACAGTATAACTTTAAACGACTGCTTTTGTTATTTATTGTCCTTCGAGTTAATGAGCCACCTGACAATTCAATGGAAAGTAGCAACGGCGTAAGATACAGCATCCCAATATTGCGTCAGGGTTCTATTTCCGGAGCGGTAACTCCTCTTTAACCTTCTTATCCTTCTCTCCAAGTCTCTGTATTTTCTTTTTCTTCGCGGTGGTTCCTCTCCTCTGTCTGACGAGGCAACTGCGACTCTCGATTTGACTTCCTCATTTCGAAGCTTGTTCGTAAAAAACCATAAATTTGGATGTCTTCTTCCAACATCAGTGTTCCATCTTCTGTTAAAGGCTATATAATTAATAATAAAATTTAAACTAAGGACTTTTTGGAATATTAGAGTTGTTTATTAAATGCGATGTTTAGTCGCAGAAGCAAAAAACAGACGCCGAGACGGTGGTGTTAACATTTTTTGAGTCTTATACCTCTGAAATTGAGTCAGGTGAATAAAACGTGGCGTGCAAATAGTTCTTTATGAGGTCTTGCCAGCCAATCAGATCTCATTTGACCGTGGCTTCATTATATTGCGACCTTTTTTTAAAATGAAAAATTCTGAAAAGTATTCCGATTCAATACAGTTACTGTTACTCAAAAACCTAACCATTTTTGCTATTAAGTTAGATCTAGTAAATATACTTGCTTGATTGTCATATGTCATCTGACCTTGATCGCATTTCATGGTCCAGTGAATTATTTTACATTTTCGTAATAATTTGTTCAGTAAGAATAGTTTCTGTGCTCATTCATTCTTGAAACTATATATGTCAATCCGCCATATGATTTGGGTCCTTGACCTGAGGGTTTTAATGGTCCATCAACGTTAGTCAAGTTCTTGTACTAGAGCCAGTTTGCTAATAACTACACTTTACCCGGTTTAGCGACAGCCTTTATGTTTTATCAGTTTAGTTTTTCAGTTTTCTTCATACTATGTCAGCAATATATCGTTTTAATCATACTATTATAAGATGTGCAGGTTCTGTTATCCTGCAAAGTATCATTAACCTTGATTTTTACAGTATGCAGCAGGTTTTGTTGTTAACATATTAACAAAAGTTGATGCCCTAATTTTTTTTCATAAAATTTTGAAATAGGTATCTCAGGACAAAATAAATGTCCTAGACCTGATTTTTAAGTAAAGTTTTTTTTTTGTTTTTTTCATTTATTTATTAATTTTATTTATTTATTTATTTATTTACACCAGTACACATCTGGTTAATGCAGTTGGGACATTTATGTGCCATCACCTGCGTGCTTTGTTGTCAGCGATTGAAAGTTGGAAATGCAAAACCTCCTGATAAAGAGAGAATAAGCTAATGTTAACCAGAATATTTTACTTTATATCAAACAGAATACTTACATTCGACATGGTTATTTGTCCTGTTGTCCATCGTTCGTTCATACACATTCCATGTAGGAATTGGGTACTGCCCATTAAGATAATTTCCACTAAAGTAATTCAGAAGATCACGTAATGTTGGATACCTTCTACAAAGGCGTCTGGTCATATTTTCTCGGCACAGCTGATCAAAATTTGCCCGAACTAACAGCACTGGCAAATATGCGATTGCCATCACCTTTCTAATGAACTTGCGAAGATTTTGGTTTCGTTCGTATGACCTGGCAAGTCCAAGTCGCTGGACTCTGCGCCAAATGCTTTGACAAAGGTGAAAAAACACCCACAAATACTTGTCTGAGGAAACTCCGTTTCTGCAGCGGACATCATAGCTGTTTCATAATCCGAAATTATTTTCGTCGGTGCAAGTTGATTATTTGTAATTCTAGCATATCTTCTTTTAATGTGTGAAAATATTTGTCTATAATGTCCAACTTGGCGAGTTGTCATCAGGCAAAATACAAATGGAATAACCCTATCCTGGTAAAAACCGTGTATTGTGAGGAACTGTTTGTAAGGACGAGGAGTGGTTTTGAAAGTGGCATCCAAATAAATGTCATCACACTGACCAAGTCTCTCAAGGGCATTCCTGGTTGTAAAAACAGCAACTCCCCAGTTGTTGTCAAGGAGACTCAAAAACTTTCGTCCGTTTTTCGTTCTTTTCCATCGCCCTTCTATTGATACATCAGCAATACGCTGAGGAATAGCGGGTATTTCTCTCGCGCGTCTTCTTTCTAGCGCAGTTTTTACAGATGAATAAGTGGGTATATTCTCTCTGTCTGGCTGTTCATTTGCAACTACTTCATCATATACTTGCCTACATGTCTTTGTGGGGTCTGAGGCGACATCATCAAACATTTTATTTTTCAGAGACGAAAACTCAATTGTGGCCTGGTCGTTCTGATGACCATGGTTTCCAACCTAAACAAAACATATTCAAATATGATCTGATATTAAATGAAATTTGACCATGATAAGGAAATACTTTGGAGGGAGGATATGGCGTTGCGCCTTGAGTGGCATTATACAGGGCGAAAACGCGGAAGAAAATTCGAGCCACGAAAACCTAAAAAGACCGTGTCTGTTTTTTTAATTGTTCTGCGTCAACTTAAAATGTGTAAACCTACCAGCCAGCAAGCAGAAAACACACAGTATAAAAACACAGATATAATCTTTTATGCATAGCCTTCCAGAGTCAATGTCAATTCTTAAAGTAAGGTCTAGAAGGAAAAGAATATTTCAGTGATATATATGTGTATAGTTAATCAAAATTTTATCAAAACACCACAAATTTCTTGCATTGTTGTTAATTTTCAAAGGGCTAAGCAACATTTGTCGATTTTTGAAACTTTTTCTTTGTGTGTGTTTTTGCAAAAAAGGACCTCAAAAACCTACCAGCAAGCTGACGCAAAACAAAGAAAACAACAACTTTGGCCTAGTTTTATCTTGCGTTCCCATTTAAGACAGTATGCGTTTCTGCGTTTTTGCTTTCGAGTTTACACTTTGTGTATTGCGAGAACGAAAAGGAATGGTCTAGCCAGCTACCACGATTTTAACTGAGGTGCTTCGCAAGCACAGCATGATACGACCGCAGCATGTTGACATGTGAAATGTGAACAAATGAACCTTTGAGTAGGTGTGGACATGGTATTTTGTTGGACACAATAATATGCTGGACACATGCAGTAGTATGTTGGACACAGTAAAATGCTGCATGTTCGTAGTAATATGACTGAAAAAAAAGATCATTTTTACTCATATTATTCTCAAAGCCGGTGTTATTTTGTTTAATTTTTCATAAGGAATCATTTGGGGAAAACCCCATCAAAATCAAATGAAAAAGAAAATTGTTCCTTATTATTAGAAATTGAATTTCCACCCTCCACTTTAACCATTTCTAGCTCGAAAACGGTAAGAGATAGAGAAAATCTGTTGACTATTTACAGATGGCTATCATTGCGAGCAATCAAATGAAGAGAGACCCCATCAAAATCGAATGAATAATAAATACTAAAATAATAATATCTCATCCCCTGCAAAATCGAATTTTTGTTTTACCCTATGGTCCCTTTTATATAAAAAATCGGTAAATGTTACCAAAAAAAAATGGAGTAACTTTGTTGCATTTCTAATGGGGATCATTTGGAAAATAACCATCAAAATCGGATTAAAAATAATATTTTTCCATGGTACGAAATTTAATTCCTCCTCCCCCATTTTGACCCCCTTTAGCTCGAAAGCCGGAAAACATAGAGAAAATCCGTTGGCATACTTCTGAAAGCTCCTATTGTGATGAATCAAATGCAGAAAAAAACCATCAAAATCCCAATCTGTATTTTATAATTGTTATAATTGTGTTGAAATTCCAAATGGGTCCAAACGGAAACCCGCCGACGACATGCCCATAACATAATACGGCCACTAAATTTTAGCGATCATATAAAAATGAGTGATTTCAAGGACAAAGGATTATTTGATTAAATTTGATCACTAAATGCAAATTGCCTTTGTAGTAAAGGAATGTCTGGCTAAGGAAAAAGACGCATGATATTTTAGGCGTATTTATCCTAGTGAGAGTTACAGCTTAATTCAATGCAACTTCGACTAGTGGTTTAACTTTTACCATATACCTGGAAAATATAATCGATTGATGAAAACAGCTGACACGGATTGTTATTCGTGTATGCCCAACAGCTTTTTGCTGTGTACCTCTTTAAAATACTCGCTTGTGGTTCTCTGAATCGAGTTGGTATTTTCGGCTGTTGCATCCGAACAAGTAAATGAATAAGAGATGTGGTATAATTGTCTATGAGGCAGTTGTCCTATATCCATGACATTTTCACTATTAAGGTATTTTGGAATATAGGGTTTTTTGGTCCTGCTCTTCTCAATTTGGCCGCTCTGCCTATTCTCGTTGTCCTGGACGAACTTCACTGTTGAAATGTGAACAGACATTACGGCTATTATACGTTAAATTCGCAGACATCGATAATTTTAGACATTAAGGTGGGAGAGAAGCGTATAACTGTCTTTTCATAAAAGGTCTCTAATATGAAGTGGAGGGATTATTTTTAGGATTATATTTAACAGAAATCTCAATTTACAAATTTTGTTGCGTTTCTGGAATTTACTTTATATGAAATATATGCCATATATATTCAGATTTCATATTAAGCTGGGTTTGTTAGGATAGATCGGGCAGAGAGAACTACTTGTTAGCAGAAAACACAAAAGAAAATACACAAATGATATCGTCATCATTTGCATTATATACAAGGAGGTACGATATGTCCTGAATTTGGTCCCAAAATAAAAATTGCAAACGACAACTGAAACAACCTGATTTGAATACTTAAATGAAAAGTTGATCATAATCAAATACAATTGTAAAACCTAATTACCGAATTTTTTCACATTTTGCATTTTTTCACCAATTTCAAGCTGCCGCATTTAGCCAGTTTGGGTCCAGAAAATATAGAGTACAGATGTGTTCAGTCTTCATATTTATATATTTGTATTTTTACATTATACAAAAGAAATATCATGACTGAACATGGATGTGCTGTATAGTTTCTGTACTGCAAAACTGTTGAAAACGTTGGTCTTTGCACGGAATTGAAGAAAACTAGAAAATAGTAGCGAAGAACACTTACAAAGTAAAGTCAATGGCATATTTGAACTAACTATGTTTATTCCTTAATTTTTATCCATGTATTACTTCACTGGCAACACTTTGACCTTTTAACAAAATTTTGGGACCAAAAAGTTACCATATCGTATCTTGTCCTTTTAATTTTCATTTAAACTTGAACTATGCAGAAAATGGATTTCTATCAGAAAATTGGCTTACATTTAAAACATGAATAACTGGATTTTCCTCTTCCATGTCAAAAGCATTTGTCTTTAAAGGGGCCCGGCAGTCGGCTCGCCAGCATCTCCAGTGGATGGCAGTATTTCTCTGCCGATTTTTCTGGTATCTGTAACCATTATGTAACAACACGTATCCTCCTCGCGCTCCTGGCACTAGCGATGCCATGCTTAACCAGACTAAAATTTGGCCAGGTGAATTTTGACCAAACTTGCTAAGGATGAACCCAAAATATGCAAAGGGGCATTTCTTTTTTTCTTTCATTAGGATGTAGAGCATTTGTTTTAAAAAGTGATGCTGAATACCCTTATTAACTTGGAGTCTTCGATCGGTACGAATATCCAATAGAATTATACCACAGACTGTAATTAAATCGGCATGTATAAGTTCGATTTTGGAAATACACTTAGGATAATTTTATAAGGTATAAACTTGCAGTATAATATTGTGTTTAAACCATCACTACAACATTTACAATGGGCATATGAACGCTAGCCATGTTCAATCACGAGTCTATTCACTGATCTTTGACATCAAATTCAAGTGAGAATTCGAAAGCCATTTGCTTTCGCCAAACAACTGCAAGAGTTGATTGATTGATTGAATGACATTTCATGTCCAGCGGCAAATATTCCTTCATATACAGAACGAAAACATATAAATGAGAAATGATGAATGAACCCGGCTTTGTACTAGACCAACACGCTGGGCTATTTTAACGTGTTAGCTTACAAAAAGAGCAGTCCGCATGAAGACGTGCCAATTTAATCTGACACATTAGACCCAGACACATTATTCTGACTCGGTAGACCAGTCTTTGCCCTACTTTGCACTACGTGCTTATTGGAAAAGCAGTAATTAGCAATTTTAATGTCTTTGGTTTGACTCAGTCGGGGATCGAACCCACGACCTTCCGCACTCGAGGCAAGCAGCAGCACTGCAACAAAATCTAAGGCTGATTTCGGCAATTTATAAAAATAGTGAAAAGTTGTCAAATAAGATTTGAAAAAATACATTTAACAATTCTTCTTTTAATGTTAAATCCCTATTTATATCTAATGATTCCCTAAATTGTCTAAATTTGGATCAAACTAGCTGAATCGTTTCTCTACATTGCAAACAGATATTAGAAATTAGGTCAACCAGAACCCATAATCGGCTACATTTGTCATGTTGACCCAACAGAAAGTCGTTGGGGGAAGAAATCATAAAAAATATTGAGGCTGTCATTGCTCTTTAGTGAGGCTATAAAAAATGTTAATAGCAAATTTAGTTGCATCTGCCCCGTTGCACCTTCATGAAAACTAACATTCAATTAGATTCTGTTATTCTTCGAGTTCCAGATTTAAATACGTTTTTTATATATTTTCTTCACAGAATATTTGAGCTGACGGACTACATCGCAAATTACAAAATATCATTTGAATTTGATGCACTGTGTGGCCATTTCGTTGATTGACAACTTGTCATGATTAGCAGTAATCGAGGTCAAAATGGCTGAAATCCAGTAATAATCCAAAAATTTTTTCAAATGCCTTCACCAATCAAACCGTTTTCGACAGAAATGTGATTTAAACCAGCATATATCTGAACCTTTTGAATAAATAAATGAATCAAGGGACAAGCCTTTGTTTTAGACTCTAATTCGTACAATCCATGTCCCTTGCATCTTTTATCTTGTCTTTAGCTAGCTGTTACTTGTGGCAAATATCTCGTGCATATTCAGGCCAATTTATGGGTGATGGTGAAATAATTAACCAGACACAATATTTTGATCCTGAAAGCTGCGTATATAGCGGAGAAACTGCATTGTTGGTTTAACGATTACTCCATCGAATCCGGTTTGAAGTGTCGGACTAACGGGGTGTCGGACTAATGGGGTGTCGGACTAATGGGGCGTCGGACTAACGGGGTGTCGGACTAATGGGGTGTCGGACTAAAGGGGCCACCCCATACAAATGAACATCGATAAACTTATGCATTTACTATATTATCTTACAAAAATTACAAAAAAGTGCAACATATGTTTAGATTTAACAACATAATCTTCTGATACCTGGACCTAGACACTAACAATAAGATAGTGAAAATAGATATAAATTACCATTGTTAAAATACTACATATATATCATAAAGTTTATACATGCTGATTTTCATTTTACATTATTATGACAAGTTTGCAGATACACATAATAAGAAAACGGATATGGGGTTTAATGTTGATGAATAGCCAACCATAAAGCATAACAAATGGTCTAAAGATTGCAAGTAAAGAGCGCTTCAAGCCAGTAACTTGTGCGCACAAGATGTACAAGATAGAAACCTGCGCGCACAAGTTTTGTATCTTGTGCGCACAAGATAGTAACTTGTGCGCACGAGATAGTTACTCGTGCGCACAAGTTATAATTATTTTTTGCGTGGCACTCCAGGGCTTCCGTAGAGTATTATTGAGTGGTTTGAAGATAACTTTTTAGCTAATGTGGCTTAAAAGGCTATTAGAGCTTTTTAGTTTGGACTATTTATATTTATCTTTATTATTCTCTTTTACAAGATGATAAACAAGGATTCGCCTCCGTATTTACAAAATATGATACCACATTCAGTCGCTGACCAGCATCAACATAATACTAGACAATGGCATAATATCGTAGAACGGAGGACATATACTAACTATTGTGCTAATTATTTTTACCAACTTCTGTAAAACTTTGGAACAGTCTGTCTCCCAATATTCGGAACTCTAAGTCAGTTTGCATTTTTAAAAACATATTTAAAAACAAACACAAAATGTAAGGCTTATTATTATATTGGTAGCAGGCTAGGACAAATTTTACATGCTAGATTAAGAATGTGTTGCATGCCCGAAGCCAGACATTTTCAAGGGGGGGTTCGACACCTCGCGAAGCGACCTTGATGGCCGGGTTTCTGTGGTATTTGGTGCAAAATCCTGCAATCTAGTCATTTCCTGGTACTGTTTTTGCATTTCAGAAACTCCTGTTTTTAAAACTTTAATAGTCAGACTTAAATCTGAATTGCAAGTTTAATAGTGCTTATTGATTTTCAAGGCGGAAGGGGGGGGGTGGGGTTCGTCCGAACCCCTCAAACCTCCTGGCAACGGGTATGTGTTGTAGTTCTCTGAATGAACACCTCTTTGCATGCAATTTAGTTGACTCACCTAATTGCATTTGTGGCTCATCAGAGTCAACAACCCATTGTTTACTACATTGTACACAAACTGATTTTTTTACAAAAACCTTTTTTTTTGTTCATATATAAATTTATCCTTCTCGAAATTAATAATCGTCCATAAGTATGTAAACTCATCGTAAATATATGCCATGGGCAATACATAGGAGCTACACTTGGCTTGTTTCCGAATCCTTTCAGTTTATTATACATTTGTAATTTGTTTCCGAATACTTTCAGTTTATTATACATTTGTAATTTGTATGTATTATTTGTATGCTTATTATGAATAAATATGTTTAAATATATTTATCTTACATAGTATTTTTTGCAAGATATATATATCTGTTCATGTAGGTAAAAAATGCCGCATTTCCACTGGGACCCCTATAAGTTTTCCATCAGATTTATACTCATCATTTTCATTAATCTCAATATGTAATGAAAGGTAATTTTTTCGACCAATACAACCTCAAAAATTGTTAACCTCTTAATAGACCTCCCTTCCCTTATTTTGTTCACATTGCACGAGAAAGTTTTGCTTTGTTATGTTTTTTTCGGCTTAATAGGGGTCAAAACACCAACAACTAGACGGGTTCCAATAACGAAGCAGAGACTTCCTACCTACCCGTTTCACCGCTGGTTTACTCTTCCCTATTGGCCATGTATTTTTTTTTATTTGAAAAGGGGGGGAGGTTCACTCAGGCCAAATATTAAGTTGTTTGGTGGCTAAGTCAAGATCTATATTTTACCAGTTATTCTTATTTTAAAAGAAATTTATATATACACAATATAACAATAAATTATTTTTTAAAATGTTCATTTCATGTTCACTTCATCATTCAGCATGCATCTACAGACCTGAAAATAGAAATTGACTTAACTGGACAAAGCTATTACTTATTTTAGTATCTCTATTAACACCGCCGCATGTAGCATGTGCCTGCACTAAGACTGGGGTCACGACTTTTACGTTGTTCTTTTGCTGATGTCATTTTTCTGTCAGATATATACTTAATTTTTGTTATTTTTTATTTTTTCAAAAAATACTTCTGCAAGATATAAGTATATTCATAGAAATGAAAATGTTCCTGCTCTTAAGCTATTCGGATTGGGAGACTGTCAGTTTGTTTTTTTAGTTCGTCGGTAACTGCATTTGTTTTCTTTCATTTTTTCCTTTGACCTCTCGTTGGGGATGGTTGCATGGTATCCACTGAATTGTGCCTGCCCCAAGAGGGGAATTGTGGTTATAGGTTTGTCTTTGTGTTTAATGCTTTGTTTCAAGTACATTTTCTATAATATTTAGGTAGGAGCAGTATTATTTTACGCATACACTATTTGTTATTTGCGGCGATTTAGAGCTTCTCACAAGGAGTGGTATTCCACTCTTGTTGAAGGCCTTGTGGAGACCTCTAGATTTGTAATTTCCTTTGTTTTTCTCGTGGTTGCAGTGGCATTCTCTCTAGCATTTACCCATATCTGACCATATGTTTCACACGTTAACTTGTTATATGAGTAAATACATGTATATCACAAAATGTAAATGTTTGGTATTCATAGTATTGTAAATCTACCTTAAACGATGTGTTTGGATTGAAAGTTCAATAGAAATACCGAACTAACCTTCAGCAACCAATAATCTGTCAATATCGTCCTCTGCCTCCTCCAGTAATGACTTGTTGTATTTTACAATGGATTTTACAGTCTGCAGTTCAGATTCTAGAAATAATGGAAATTTTCTACTTCATAAATAAAGCAGACAAATAGACAAAAACAAACAATATAATCATGATAATAAAATATTCAACTTTCTCGCCAACACTCAAAATTTGTACAAAATAAAATTGAAAAACTTTTCTGAAGAAAATACGGTTATTTTTATCTGCTAACAATGTAAAATTCTACGAATAACATACTTTAACTTGCAGGCATGTACTCGCAATTACAGTGCAGTGAGGAGAACGTGTAAGATTTTTAATACTATCAAGACTGGAAATACGATAATCCACTGCTATATATTGATATAGGTTTTTTCTCTCAATGAATACAAATTACATAACAATGATGAAAACTTCTTTTCATCAAGTGAGCAAAACTACATTTTCGTTAGTAGAGATATTGTATGTCTTTGCTGTAGCTAATATGAAATTAAAGCAAAAAGTCTTTATTGAAGATCATGCGTGTTTAAGATTTCACTATAAACCATAACATTTTGCGTCCTAAAACCTTGCAAGACGTGTATACTTTGCTCACTTATGAACAAACTTTTCAAGAACATTTAGAGATGTAACGTTGCCTGAATTTTTTCGATGTTTTTGCTGTGATTTTAAGTATATCTGCGTTGAACACGCGAGTATATTTTTCGTAGAAAAAGTTCATGTTCGGGTTGAACGGTGTTTGCATCTACAACAAAGAATAGCAAAATATATCCAAAATCAATTTACCAACATATTCTCTCAACATGACAAGCTCGGCTTTCACTTTTCAGTATCGATTCCATATTGGCCAGCAAGTCTTTTTCAGGAAAATTTATGTATGGTGACGCCTTAATTTTCCAATCATCTTTGAACCGCTTGAATTCAATATTCATATTTTCCAAATCTGTTATTTTTTTCACTACTTCCTTTTCGATATTTGCCATATCTCTGTTCAATTTTCTCAATGGCATCTCGAGTATGGAATTTCTGCTTCTTGAATCTGAATAAAAATGAACAAACTTTTAGCAAATTTAAAATATTTAGAATAAAGCACAATTAAAATAAAGAAAATTCAATTTTAAAAGATTTTTAATTGGTTCATTTCATTGCAGATTCGCCCTTTTATCGATGTTTCAGATGTTGCATTCAGTTAGAGATTTCGATGGCTTCTAGCAATCCTAGATCCGCCCTGGTCAAAGAATAGTTCCATACCTTCAAGAAATTCTTGTAAACCACTGACGATGACGTCTTGCTGTTGACATTTTATTTTTAATTCGTCCAAATCTAAAAAATAGTTTTTAAAAATACAGACAAATATACAGTAATGAGCTCTGGTTAAAATAAGAACAAATTTACAAAAAACACAACAAGAAAACGAGGCCTCATTCCAATGTTAAGGGAAAAGGAAAAGTTGTGTTGGCGTAGGTGGGTACAGACAGCCCTTTTTTTTTAATGTGTGATGGTGAAGCTCAAACATTTTTACCATGCGGATCCATGTGAAATTGGAAAAATTTCCCTAAAAAGGAGGTGACAGACCTCATCGGTCCCACTGAATCCATCCTTGCTAGTAAACTGGGAGTTTGGAAGGAAAACGAGGATTTATTTATCATTAATGTGTCGTTAGGCTTCATAATTCCTAACACTTACATGTAGCACGAAACTTTTTGCAATATTTATATTGTGAGCAATACAGAGTCCCAAGAGCCTCTATTTATATTTTACTTTACTGACCGTGAATAGTGTACAGCAATTTGAGTGGATGTTTATATAAAGTTAGTCGACACATCTTTGAATGTTTTTTATTTTGCATGTATTTTGATTGTCGAGTTTCTATTTTTCGAATTGTGTGTCTTACCCTTAATTATTTAAATATCTGTATTCTATGTACCTTTCATTAATCTCATGTTTATTTTCTTTCTTTTACAGGTTAGAATGGCCATTATAAAACACAGAAACACTAAGGCTACATCCAGTACATTCATATCAACCTAAAAGCAGAGAAAATAAATTATATATTGTGAAATATTTGATCTCGTTGTCTTCATCAAGAACACGGACTCCCATGGTGGCCATGTAACATGAATGCTTCTCTTTCGCGATGTTATACGGATCGGGGTCGGTTCACAAAAAATTACTAGAGTAAGGGGAACGTTGTATATGACTTATATTGTAAGATTCTGTCTTGGAAACCAACTATTATCATTTTATGATTGATCTTCTTTAATTGATTGATTGATTGATTCAATGTTGCTTATCGTCCATTGACAAGTATTTCATGCATATTCAGGACGAGAGCATTAATGAATGATGACGATGAATGAACCCTGCTTTGGATTAGACCAACACGCTGAGCCGGATTTTTAACGTGCTAGCTCACGAAAGTAACAGTCCGCTGGAAGACATGCCACTTTACCCAGACACATTATTCTGACTCTGGGCTGAGCAGTTTTTGCTCTTATCTTTAATGCTGGGTGCTTAGCGGAGAAGCAGCAAATACCAATTTTAATGTCTTTGGTTTGACCATGCCTGGGATCGAACCTAAGAACTTACGCACTCTAGGCGAGCACGCTAACCATTACACCACCGAGCCAGTCGATCTTCTTTGAAAAAGTTGTGGTAAATATATGTGATCAATATATACCTAGCAGAAAAAGTCAATTGTTTGCCCCCTTTTTAACATATTTTGATCGTTTTCAATAATTTCGAAGTCTAGTGAACTCAAAGTTATTCACTGGTCGATCCAGAGTTAGAACAATATATCTGAGTAAAGTGGCATGTCTTCCTGGGGACTCTTGTTATTCTGCGTTAACATGTTCAAAATCCGGCTCATCGGGTCGGTCTAGTACAAAACAAGGTTCATTCGATCATCATTCATTAATATACTCTCGCCCTGAATATGCATGAATTATTTGCCACTGAACTTTAAGCAACATTCAATCAATCAATTAAACCTTAATATTAGTATAATAATTTGAAATTACTTTCAAAATATTTTTATAACTTCATTTTTGTTGCCATGTTATGGTCTTCAAAAAACCCTCCCTACTTCATGTTAAAAATTTGCGGTAAGCAAATATCCATAAGGTTTTACTTGACGTAAATTGTTGTATCTAAAGGATCTATAGTATAGACTCATCTTACCCCGTCATTTGCACTCAATTTTTCATCTGCCGTGTGAAGATCTGACCTGAAAGAATGAAAAGTAATACATCAGTACTGTTTTGTCCTATTAATATGTCTTTATATAACTTGTTGGAAACTATTCCACATTAGAATTTCATAAAAGTTTGAATTGAAGTTCCAAATACTTGATTTTAGCGTAGACACCCTTAGAATATTTTATGACAAAATTTAATCCCGAAAACATAGACCAGTGCAAGACGCATGCCTTGAATGTGAAATCAATCATTTTGGGTCCCTTGTTTGGACCCTAATGACCAAAATAAAAAATCATTTAAGCTTATTGCTAATCTCAACACTAGTTGCAACAATTGTATAAAGTTTAAAATAAGTCATAGGCCTGGAAAATGAAATGGACTTTCTTGGGCCCATTGTTTTGATTCTGGACCAAAATAAAAAATCCTAAGACTTATTGCACATCTACAATTCATACGCCCCCATGAGGACCCAATGATGGAATAAAAACTTCTTCTTCTTCTGCATGCTTTATATACATAGAAATAAAATCCCAAATAAAATCTAGATAGATTTCAAGTCACAAGCCTTCAATATGAATTAGTGATCGCTTGTTTGGACTTCTGAACCCAAAGCAAATTCTAAAAGCTTATTGTCCAACTACATGATATATGCAAACCATTTGTTAACATGACTAGAACTGTCCATTCAAAAAACGAAGTAGCTGTTTGCCTCCCCCTCCTTTGGACCAAATTCCAAGATTATGGTGTATCTACATGTACATGTACATGCTAAATGCAACTTTCTAAAAAAGACCAATTCATCATATATGAATTGAACCCTTTTGGACCCTTGCTTGATACATATGAACGGCTTTATCCAACTATTATATAACAAACTAAAAAATAATAAACTATAAAAATGAAGAAAGTATTTCGGTACAAAGACAACGGACAGACACACGGACGGACGATCGACAATATCTCCGAATTTGCATTTAAAAGCACATATCAGGACTAAAAACAATAACAAAAATCTTTTTTTTTTAACCAGAAGCAATGATTTCGTGTTAAATTTGTAGAGAAATGCTTCCGTCTGCGACAATGTTTTATTTCTTACGTCACACTAGATTTATTGAAGATGCGAAGAGGTGATTTAAAGATTTTAAGTTTCTCAATTGTCAGCTAACTTATCAAATTTGGTAAACTTTGCTTTTGTAATTAAAAAATATATTCCAAAATATGTACTGTAAAGGAAACACTCTATTTATAATAAAAACCCATAACTTTCATTTCGGTAATTGTGTTATATACTTTATTTCATATAAATTAATTTGATTTATACTGTTTTTCCGAGAGGTATATTCATTGAATATTTACCTAAGTAAAACAACTTCGTTGATATGGTTCACTTGTGATAGCAAGCAAAGAACTAGTAGACAACGCATCGTGCCGTTCGCTTGACATAAACTCGCTCTTTTGACAGTGGTCATAGGAAACTTCAACGTCACAAATAAGCTAATGTAATGCCATCTGCTTCCGTTTTTCAAACGGCAAAACCATCTTGCACACATGCAACCTAAGGGGGCTGAACACAGTTTTTTATTTGACGTCTTGAATTTGGGGTCTCATTCCTACATTGTGCTCTTGTCCAATATTGAGCTGTAGATCTTATTTTATGAAAAACCCTTAGACAAATATATATCAAATCGAAGAAACTTTTATTAATTTTTACACTAACTGGAATCAATGAATGTTCATACAATCAATAATATGCGTGTGGAAAACAGGTAAAACTTAACAAAATAAACCATTAATCAAAGTACTGACGAACTGCCTATTCGAGTGATCCGAGCGATATGCTGTATCTCTATGTCTATTTGATTGATTGAATGGTGCTTAACGTCCAGTTGAAAATATTTCATGCATATTTAGGACGAGAGAATGTAAGTGATGATTTGTACTATTCCGACACGCTGAGTCGGATTTTTAACGTGCTAGCTCACGAAAGCAACAGTCCACTGGCATACATGCCACTTTACCCAGACACATTATTCTGACTCTGGGCCGACCAGTAATTGCTCTTACTCTCTTACCCTTTTGTAAACAAAAATAATTAAATGCTACAAAAAATGCTTGAAGTAACTTGGAGAAAGGAATCATTTGAAAAACCCCATCCAGTACAATGGGCAAAAATGATTTTCCATATTATACGAAATTGACCACCCATTTCGACCCCTTATAGCTCCAAAATGGTAAGAGATAGAGAGTATCCGGCGACATTCTGCTAAAAGCTCTCGTTGAGAGGAATCAAATAAGCATTTAGTTGCTTGTAGCACGTGAATCACCATCAACCACTTATACATTCAAAGTATCTAATTGTGTCACTTATATACTTTACGCTTATTACAATCCGACTGAGAGCATTAATTTTGTGTGGAGGTCGTTAATATCTTACAACTCCCGTCCCACTTTTAGTTTATTTAATTTTTGATGGCCCACCTTAGTTTTGCAATCTTTTTACAAAGAAAAGACAAAAAATTGTCCTGGACAAATGATGATGATAATAATAATAATAAGATGAAGAATACTTTTAGTTGATGTCGAGATGACAACAGTTTCGTTTTTTTCATACTATCTTCTCTGTACAATATTAAATTTTCTCAAAGTCACACCCAGCAGAATTTCCTTGTTTTACGGGACCGACGTTTTATGTATTTTGTTAGATATTGATTCTATGTAATATTGCTTCTATGTAAAATTCTCGGAAACTCAAAATTTAATTAAATATTATTTATTCAATATGAAGAGTTCACCGTGAAATACTTCAAAATTGTGTGCACATTTTGGTGTGTCCTAATGAATCTATTCAAAATATTTTTTTTCAATATCGACAACTTAACAATATTATAGATTTGCATTAGTCTTGTATAATAAAAGATACCACCTTATCTAAACTTGCCAGTTTAAGTCCCTTTCATCTACTTAGGAATGCCTACCAATAATATATCGACCAATCAAAATCGCTCTTGTCAGGGACTTTCCGAGGAACTATAGTGGGTACGATATATATGTGTTAATCGATTTCCCTCAGTTTATACTTTGAATCTTTGAATAGGCTGGTATGCTCCTTTTCAGAAATATTGAAAAAGGACATCTTAAATCAATGATTCATACGCGATCTAATATATCCTTGAGCAAATCCCATACGTAGATCAGGGAAGTATTTTTCTGTTATATACATCCCTGCGTAGATAGACAGAGATAGAAGTTAGTGGGTCAAATTCACCCACAGAAATTGCGATAGCAAAATGAGAGTTATCACTCTCACAAAAACTAATGTACACCAAATGAAATTTGCCACGACTTAAGTCAAAATATATCGAAAGTTCAGCTATCATGAATTATGTCATGTTACATATCTTTGGAATTCTAATTTTTTTGCCGCAACTCATCCTGCAGTTTAAATTTTAGTTTTCCTCAGCACAAAAATTTTCCCATTAACCTCTATTTTAAATTTTTGACATTGACAAAATTTGGCTCAAAATGGCATGTTTTCATAGATTAATATCCCGGTTCAGTGTTTTACCAGAATATAATTCAACTTTATTCCTAACATTTCATCTGTTATCTGTCGTAAAATCACAAAAAAAAAAATAAAAATTTTATCATGTCTTGTTACCGGAGACCATTGTTTAATTGCATCATCAAAATGAAGCAAATTTACAAAGTCGAAAAAATTAACATTACGCCCTATGGGGACATTTTTTATTTCAAGTTAAAATGAATTTTTAGCTACAGCTTCAACTGCGGCAAAAAATTAGAATTCCAACGATATGAAATATGATATATTTCATTGTAAAACTTTTGATACAGGTTCACTTTTGTTGCGGCAAAATTCGTTTGTTGTACTATAATTACACTTATTTCAATAAAAATTGGTAAAATGTTTCCAAATTAAGATGATGTCCTTATTTCACTGTGATACAAAGATGTCATATGATGCCAAAACTCCCTCATCGTACGGAACAATCAAATTCTTGCATATACACATTAAAGGTAAAGATAAGTTAGCTACAGCTGGAAGTTTTAAATTAAACTGTTTTATTAAAGAAAAATTATTTGTCAATATTATGAAATCCATGGAAACCCCAAATGAAACAATTAGCTGATGGAAAGCTTTGTAGCTAATGTAAAGTGAAGTCAAACTTTGGTTTTAAAAAATATTTATTATTTCTTCGGTCACATGAACATAGAAAATTTTTTTCAGATTGCGAATATCATCACATAGACTTAGAATAGAACAAGGTCGTTATCAGGATACTCCCCGTCACAATAAGATTTGACTCAGTGCACCTCGGGTGAAGATGACGACGAAAAGCATTTTTATGTTCGTGTCCTCCCCACTTTAGAGACACTGTTTATATGGAAAATTGACACCTTGTCGCAACTTTAAAAAGTTGGACTCCAGCAAAAATTAATTTTGATACTTAACTCTGAGAATGTTAATATTTTATTGAGTGTTTGTAAACTTATTGAAAAGATTGGAATATACATGTACATATACATGCCAACATGTCATGAAGCATCGTCTCTTGGCGCCTTTTGCAGTTCAATGACATTTTGCTACTTTTTCAATACGCACGAGCTAAGGTGGTCTGCAATGATGACTAATTTGTTATTGGCGGACCATGAAGCATCGTCCCTTGGTGCCTTTTGCTGTTTAGTTACCTACATGTAAGCAAATTGATACTATTTTTCAACTCCCCACCATTTAAACCCCCCTTTTGGGTGGCTGGTTATTCTCTTAATTCAGGGTGCCTACAGAGAATAAATTATAGCTGTTTTCATGCATCTAGAGACGATATATATATATATATCTATATGTGAATCGAAATATTGCATTTTTTTATATGTGTCATGGTGAATTTATATTTGCTGTAACCAGAGACATATAATACAAGAGATTGGAAACACTCTTTCAAGCTAGTATGATGATCTTCAATTCACGCGGCCCCGCGATCTTAGGAAATTTTACCAGCTTTTAGGCGTCATCCGCCATTATTTCATCGTCGTTCCACAGAAATTATCAATACAATGGAAATAAACACTTTTCAAAATGTTTGTGCCTTCGAAGTGCTAGAAAAATGACAGTGTTTTGATTTATCTGGGGGTGTTTTATTTTATTTTCTGAATATTTTGCAGCGTTTGTAAAATTGGAATGCTCAATCGGGTGTTGACAGTGGCTTTGGGTGGTTTATGTGTGCCCGTTTGCCTTTTAATAAAACTTTTGGTTGGAAACTAAAATGTCGAAGCTGATTGTGTTTTAACACTCACAAATCAATAAAGAATGAGGAAAGGTTTCGAATTAATTATATTTTCCTATTTTGGAGAAAATAGACTTTGAAAAACACGACGATGTACAAATTCTGATAACAGCTTCACGATGTCCATTTGCCTGTTGATAAAACTTTTGGTTGTAAACATTAATCTTGGAACTGTTATTGTTTAAATACTCACAAATCAATGAAGAATGAGGAATAAAAGTTTTGAATTAGTTATATTTCCCGATTTCGGAGAAATTAGACTTTGAACATTACGACGATGTACAAATTCTGGTAACAGCTTCACGAGTGTCCATTTGCCTATTGATAAAACTTTTGTTTGTAAACATTAATCTTGGAACTGATATTGTTTTAATACTCACAAATCAATAAAGAATGAGTAATAAAAGTTTCGAATTAGTTTTTTTTTTATTTCTGAGAAATTAGACTATGAATATCACGACGATGTACAAATTCTGGTAACAGCTTCGCGAGTGTTCATTTATCTTTTGATAAAACTTTTGGTTGGAAACTTTAATGTTGGAACTGATTGTGTTTTAACACTCACAAATAACTTAAGAATGCTGAATAAAAGTTCTATTTATTTTTTCCATTTCTGAGAAATTAGGGCGTATACCGATGTATTATATGTCTCTGTTGTAATCTTGCAATCAATTGAAATCATGACTGCACGGGGTATAACCTCTAAGGCGAAATTTGTATAGGAGCGGATAAAATAAGTACTTTTTTACCCAGGATGCTAAAAACGGATGTGAACAAACCGCTTGAAATCTGTATGAGGTAAGAATGTTTAGTGTTATTTCGCCTTTCTTCGCTGTGTTATTGTATAAAAGTATGTCTATTCAAAGGCCAAAATGATAGTCTTTCTTCCAGGACAACTGCCTTTTTATATTCGATAGCGGTTTTCTTAAAAGATCGCGAACAATTGGCACACATAGACCTTATTTTCTATCCAAGAAACCAAAATATACTTCAGTACTTAAAACGAGACAGTTTTGTCCTGCAAATTAATTCGGAGAGCAAAAATTCGGATCAGAAACCTACACTAATCATAAAATTATTGGGCCAGTATGCTTCAGTATTCAAAACAACAGAAATAAGACGGACTTGTTCGGAGGCTACTAGAATAAGACGAAAACATTCGGAGTGGGTGTGTTTGAATTCTTATTAGAAGATATTTATATTTTTTTCATAAGGGTAACGTGTCCTTTTGTTACCTAGGCGCATTCTGGTGCGGATTTTTAGGGGGAGCCCAGGAGGAGGCGGGAGTGACGTGGTCCGGAAATGACGTCACCGGAAGTCACATGACGTCACTGGACGCCATGTTTTCCCGCCAATTTTTTTTTCGGAAATAGTCGGGTATGATCGTGGATGTTCGAGATCTCTCGGATGTTTTAGAGATGGGGGCGAAGCCCTTGTTCTAGGAGTAGAGTTTTGCGCATGCGCAAGCGGAAGCTGGCATTGTTTTTCGTCGTTGTTTTTAAGGGACATCACTCTGTTTTCCCGCCATTTTTAGTTTTTCGGGAATAGCCGGGTATGAACGTGGATGTTCGAAATTTCTTTGGTGTTATGGGTGTAAGGGCGAAGCCCTTGTACTAGGAGAAGACTTCTGCGCATGTCCGAACGGAAGCAAGCTTTGTTTCGTAGTTCGTCTCGTAGTTTTCTTGTCAAGGGGACATCACTCTGTTTTCCCGCGATTTTGGTCTTCTATGTTGTGGGCAGTCGATGCAACTTATCATGTTCTTTGGTTTTGTGAATCGTTTAGGGTCTTATTATGGGGTTCCGTAAGTATGGGGACAAGGGGACATAAACAACCAACTCTGATATCTATGTTCAGATACTTTATTAA